>PVIA01015024.1:0-24398 GCA_004024845.1 Tonatia bakeri | reverse complement strand
TTACTACTAGCTGGAGAGAAGCCTTATAACCAAGGGCAAATAGTAGAAACCACTTAACCATGACAAGACTGGTAGGGAGTGCGCAACAGGTGCAAAGGGCTCACTGGACTCCCACAGGTGGCAGTTGAGGGTCCAGAGGTATATTTCAGACACCAGGGGGGGGTCACTCTGAGGTGTATGAGGTCAAAACCCCAAGTAGCGCTCCCCAGCCTAGAGCACCAGAGCCAGGAAAGGAACCCAGAAAACATCCAGCTGTAAAAAGCAGTACAGTTTCTTCTGCCAGAGAGAGACGACTTGAGATGCAGAAAGCCTCTTAAAGGGCCAACACACAAAATTTCATTTCTAGCCACTTTCCCAGAACTCTGGTAGAGGGAGGGCAGGATGGACTAGAGATTTGTGAGGAAAGTCTGGGGTTGGTGGCTCTGGGGAGAGAACTAAAGGAACAGCTGCCAGGATCTCTGTGCTGAGTCATTCCCCATAATGCAGAGGTCATCTTTCTCAGGCAAAGCATTCCTCTCTGAAGGACATCAGCCTGAGGGGAAGCAGTACCCCCGCCCACAGGAATTACTCTGTCCTGCACACCCGCCCCCCCCGCTGTGTGGTACTTAAGCCAGGCTGCTGAGTACAGCTTGAGGCTATAACGCCAATTAAATTTAACAACTAAGGCAGAACTCTGGGGGCCCCCGGACTTTAGCTGACCCTCCCCCTGGCCAGGTGCTGGTAAAACCAAGCCCTAGTGTACAGCCTGGTTTCTTCCACACACAAACAGGCTCAGCAGAGGAAGCCACACACAGTGGATCACTAATAGCTCCAAACAGATTACCCAGGGCCAGTCACAACCAGCATCAAACAAAGGCCAGTACCAGAGTGTTTGCAGATCTACCTAATACATAGAAACAAATACAAAGAAGCAGCCAAAATGGGAAAACAAAGAAACAGACCCCAAATGAAACAACAACACAATTCTTCAGAAGAACTAGATAAAATGGAGGTAAGCAATTTATCAGACAGATTTTAGAGTAATGATTATAAGGATACTCAAGAGCATGAAAAAAAAAACACAGAAACCAAATAAAAGGACCTGTCAGAAATAAAGAGTGCAATATCTGAAATAAATAATACACTGGAAGGAGTAAACAGTACATTAGATGAAGCAGAGAATCATACCAGTGATTTGGAAGACAAGGTAGAAAAAAACACCAAAGCAGAGCAGCAAAAAGAAAAAAGAATTTTAAAAAATGAGGAGAACTTAAGAAACATTTTGTACAACATGAATCATAACAACATCTGCATCATGGGAATACAAGGAGAAGAGAGTGAGCAAGGGATCGAGAACCTATTTGAGGGAATAATGGCCAAAATCTTCCTTAATCTGGTGAAGAAAAAGACAAACAAGTCCAAGCCCAGAGAGTCCCAAACAAGTTGTACCCAAAGAGACCTACACAGAGATACATCATAATTAAAATGGCAAGGATTAAAGACAAGGAGAGAATCCTAAAAGCCACTAGAGAAAAGCAGGTAGTTACATACAAGAGAGCAACAATTAGACTGGCATTTGATTTCTAAACAGAATCATATCAGGCCAGAAGGGAGTAGCATGAAATATTCAATGTGATGAAAAGGAGGAACCAACAACCAAGGCTACTTTACCTAACAAGGCTAGCATTTAAAATTGAAGGAGAAATAAGGAGCTTCTCAGATAAGAAAAACCTAAAGGACTCTGTTAACACCAAATCAGTACTGAAGCAAATGTTAATGGGCTTGCTTTAAGATGGACAGGAAAAAGGGGAAAGAAAAAAAGCAGAAGAAAATAGTCTAACAATAAAATGGCACTAAATATGTACCTCTCAATAATCACATTCAGTGTAAATGACTGAAATGCTCCAACCAAAAGACACAGGGTACCTGAATAGATAAGAAAACAAAGCCCACATATTCAATGCCATCAGGAGACCCATTTCAGATCAAAAGATACCCACAGACTAAAAGTAAAGGGTTGGAAAAAGATATTTCATGCAAATGGAAAGGGAAAAAATGCTGGGGTAGCAGTACTTATATCCAACAAAATAGACTTTACAGCCAAGGCTACAGTAAGAGACAAAGAAGGATACTACATAATGATAAAGGGAACAATCCAACAAGAAGATATAACCCTAGTAAACATTTATGCACCCAACATAGGAACATTTAAATATGTGAAGCAAATCATGATGGACATAAAGGGAGAGATCGACAGAAATACAGTCATAGTCAGAGATTTTAACACCCCATTGTTACAATGGATAGATCTTCCAAACAGAAAATCAACAAGGAGACAGATGTCTTATATGGCATGCTGGATAAAATAGATTAAATTGATATCTTCAGCATTTTACCCCAAAGCAGCACAATATACATACTTTTCAAGTGCACATGGAAGATTTTCTAGGATAGAACACATGCTAGGAAACAAAACAAGTCTCAATAAATTTAAGAAGATTGAAATCATATCAAGCATCTTCTCTGACCACAATGCTATGAAACTGGAAATCAAGCACAAGAAGAACACTGAAAAACACGCGAAGATATAGAAGTTAAATAACATGTTATTAAACAATGAATGGGTCAACATCAAGATGAAGAAAGAAATCAAAAGATACCCTGAAACAAATGACAATGAGGACACAACAATGCAAAATCTGTGGAACACTGGGAAAGCAATGTTCAACAGATTTTTCCTAAGAGGGAAATTCATAGAATTTGAATTCTATGAGTTCTAACTCAAACAAACCCATCTCAAAAAAAATAAACAAAAAAAAAAAAACAAGAAAACACTCAAATAAACAATGTAACTTCACACTAAGGGTACTTGAAAAAGAACAACAAAGCCCAAAGTGAGTCCAAATAAGGAAATAACAAAGATCAGAGCAGAAATAAATGAAATAGAGTCTAAAAAGACAATACAAAAGATCAATGAATCCAAGTGCTGATTCTTTGAAAAGATAAACAAGACTGACAAAACTTTAACTAGACTCATCAAGGCAAAAGAGGACCCAAATAAATAAAATCAGATGAAAGAAGAGAAATAACAACACATACCAAAGAAATGCAAAGGATTGTAAGAAAATATAATGAACAACTGTATACCAATAAATTGGACAATCTGGATGAAATGGATAAATTCTTAGAAACATACAATCTTCAAAACTAAATCAGGAAGAATTAGACAATCTGAGTAGACAGAATACACCCAGAAAAATTTAAGCAGTAATAAAAAACTCCCAACAACAAAAGCCCTGGACCAGATGGTTTCACAGCTGAATTTCACCAAAATTTCTGAGAAAAACTAACACCTCCCCATCTTAAACTATTTCAGAAAATTCAAGAGAAAGAAAGGCTCCCAAACTCATTTTACAAAGCCAGCATTATCCTAATTCCAAAACCAGATAAAGATAAAAAGAGAATTATTGGCCAATATCCCTGAAGAACACAGATGATAATATCCTCAACAAAATATTAGCAAACCAAATACAGCAATGCATCAACAAGATCATATACTGTGATCAAGTGGGATTTATTCTGGGAATGCAAGGTTGGTACAACATTCACAAATCAATAAATGTGATTCACCACCTAAACAAAATGAAAGACAAAAACCACATGATCATATCAATACATGCAGAAAAAGCATTTGATATAATCTAGCACCATTTATGATGTTCATGGATAGGAGGAATTAACATCATTTAAATGTCCATACTGCCCAAAACAATCTATAGATTTAATGCAATTCCTATTAAGAATCCATGGAATATTTCACAGAACTAGAATAAATATTTCAAAAATTTATATGGTACCACAAAAGGCCCTGTATAGCAACAGGCAATATTGAGAAAGAAGAACAAAGTTGAAGGAATCACACTACCTAATATCACCCTATATTACAAGGACATAGTGATCAAAACAGCTGGTACTGGCATAAAAACAGACTCATAGACCAATGGAACAGAATAGAGAGCCCAGAAACAAACCCCACCTTAATAGTCAATTAATAATTGACAGAGAAAACAAGTACATATAATGGGCTAAAAACAGTTTGTTCAATAAACGGCATTGTGAAAATTGGACAGATATGTGCAAAAAAAATGGAACTAGATCACCTTCTTATACCACACACAAGGATAAATTCAAAATGGATTAAAGATTTAAATGTTAGGCCCAAATCCTTAACAATTGTGAAAGAAAACTAGGCAGCAAAATCTCGGATATTGCTTATAGAATTCTTGTTATCGGATACATCTCCCCAGGCAAAGGAAGCAAAAGAAAAAATAAACAAATGAACTACATCAAACTAAAAAGTTTTCACACAGTAAAGGAAAACATCAACAAAATAAAAAGACAACCCACAAAATGGGAGAACATATTCATTGGTACATCTGATAAGGGGTTAATATCCAAAATTTATAAAGAACTTACAAAACTCAACACCAGAAAACCAAACAACCCAATTAAAATATGGCAAAGCATCTGAGTAGACACTTCTCCAAAGAGTACATTCAGAGAGCCAATAGACATATGAAAAGATGCTCAATGTCACTAATCATCAGAGAAATGTAAATTAAAACTACAATGAGATATCATTGTACTGCTGTCAGAATGGCTATCATCAATAAATCAACAAACAAGTGCTGGTGAGGATGTGGAGAAAGGGGAAACCTTTTGCACTGTTGGTGGCAATGCAGACTGGTGCAGGCACTGTGGGAAGCAGTATGGAGATACCTCAAAAAAATAAAAATTGATCTGCCTTTTGACCCAGCAATCCCGCTTCTGGGACTATATCTTAAAGAACCCCAAACACTAATTTATAAGAATATAAGCACTCCTATGTCCATTGCAGCATTATTTACAATTACCAATGTATGGAAGTAGCCCAAGTGTCCATCATTAGATGAGTTGATAAAACAACTATGGGACATTTACACAATGGAATTCTACTCAGCCATAAAAAAGAAGAAAATTTTACCCTTTACAACAGTATGGATGGGCCTGGAAAAAATTATACTATATAAAATAGCCAGTCAGAGAAAGACAAATACCATATAATTCCAGTCATATGTAGAATCTAATGAACCAACTGAACTAAACCAAAGCAGAGACAGACTCATAGTTGGAGAGCAGATGACAGCTAGTGGGGGTAGAGGTTAGTGGGTGGAGGGACTGAGTCAAAAGGGAAAAGGACTCATGGACATGGACAACAGTGTAGTGATTAGAGGGGAAAAGGGGGTTATAAAGGGACTAAATTGTAATGAAAAAATATAATAACATTTTTAAATAAAAGAAAGATTTCATATTTTTCATGAAAACTAGTAGTTGCTCAAACTGAAAAAATATAGAGATTTTACCAAGTTAAAAAATATAGTATGACACCAAATATTTTAGAAATCAATACTTCAGGAAAATTCTGATTTAAGTTGTACAACTGTCCCCCCTTAGCCATGATTTCCCTTCCCATGGTTTCAGTCACCCACAGGCACTCACAGTCTAAAAATATTAAATGGAAATTTCCAGAAATAAATAATGCATAAGTTTGGAATTCGTGCCATTCTGAGTAGTGTAATGAAATCATTTGCCTTCCTACTCCATCCCACCCAGGAAGTAAAATGCCCATTTGTCCAATATATCCACATGATATACACTACTCACTCTTTAATTACTTAGTAAGATCAACTGTCATGATATGGCAGTGCTTGTTTTCCAGTAACTCTTACTTAATAATGGCCCCAAAGTGAAAGTAGTGATGCTGAAAATTTGAATATGCCAAAGAGAAGCCATAAAGTGCTTAATTTAAGTGAAAATGTCAGTACACTACAATAAGACATCCTGAGAAAGACAGATCACATTCTGCCCTATACATACATCTCTGTGCACATACAAGGGTGGGAAAAAGTAGGTTTACAGATGTGAGTACATGAAAGAGTTTATTCTTGTTTTATTTATTTATTTATTTATTTATTTATTTATTTATTTATTATTGTATTATTTATTATTACTAATCTAATTCTGCCCACCTTTGTATATGAGGTAACTCTTTAAGAGGTAGAATTGATACATCAAAAGTTATGTATAGAAGAATGTCAACATGAAAGATCCCCTTGTTCTTCCCCTGAAATTTCAACAAGTTGATCAGCTATTACTCAACAAAGGATTCCCTACTCAACACAGAGGCATGCCTGAGAGATACGCACCTTGAAGCATCTAAAGGTGGGCAAATGGGAACAACCAGGGGAGGTAAGAAGGGAGGAGAGCTCAGATGGGCCAGAGCCACAGCCCTATAGCCCATTGTTCACAGTGGGCTCAACTTGGAAAGGGAAGGAAGTCAGCTGTAGCCAACACTTCCTTCAGTCAGGAGGAGCAGGGTCTTGGTGGGCATTCCTACATGAGTGAATGGTGGGAACTTTAGCTCAGTCAGCCAAGATGCCTGGGCAAGGACACAGCATAGGAGTTCTGCCATGAATGTTAGCTGCCAGGCAGTCAGTGTTCCAAACAAAGAAACGCAGCCACAGACCTCTGACACCTTGTAGACTCCCAAAACTCTCCTCTTATGGTCCTTGGTATCAGGGGGCTTTTAATTATTTTATTGTTGTTGAAGTACAGTTGTCTGCATTTACCGCCCTCATCACTCCTCCAAGACCCCAGCCGTCCCCACATCCTTTCCCTGCCTCCACCCGCCTTGGTTTTTTCCACATGTCCTTTATAGTTATTCCTGAAAGCCCTTCCCCCTCCCCATGACTATTCCCTCCCCCCTCCCCTCTGGTTACTATCAGTTTGTTCTTAATTTCAATGTCTCTGGTTATATTTTGCTTGCTTGTTTGTTTTGTTGATTAGATTCCACTTAAAGGTGAGATCATATGGCATTTGTCCCTCACTGCCTGGCTTATTTCACTTAGCATAATTCTCTCAAGTTCCATCCATGCTGTCACAAAGAGTAGAAGCTCCTTCTTTCTACTGCACAGTATTCCATTGTGTAAATGTACCATGGTTTTTTGATCCATTCATTTATTGATGGGTACTTAAGTTGCTTCCAGCACTTGGCTATTGTAAATTGTGTTGCTATGAATATTGGGGTACATAGGTATAATAGATGTCAGGTTTTGAGGCACATTATTTCCAAAACCTAGAACTTTTATGTCAGAATCACTATTTCCCTCTGCAACTGATGCCAGGTTGTACCACGTGGTGGGGTACCCTATGGAAGTCTGATGTTACCATTATCCAGAGGGCAAAACAAAACCCACCCCCAAACATCCCAGCTATCCATGGCTATACTGACCACAGCCACAGAGGTCCACTTTGAGATTTTACAGAGCTTAAAAACTTGCAATTCAGCACCAACTACTGGAAAATAGTAGAAAGACCCTTCACGGAAATCTGCTAGTGAACTACAATACATAGATGCCTAGACAAAGAAGGAGCCCATCAAATACCATGAATAACCAAGGTAGCAAGGCAGCTCAGAAAATGAAAAATCTCTAGAAAGCAAACTGGAACACATGGAAAAATGTGATATAAATGACAGAGAATTCAAGATTGCAGTTTGGAAAATACTCAAGACATGAGGAAATACACACAGACAATTCAATGCACTCAAAAAACAAATAAAGGAAGGAAACAAGTACTTTACTAAGGACATTGAAACCTGAAAAACAAATCAAAATCCTGGAGATGAAGCATTCAATAAAAAGATTAGGAATTAACTACTGAGCACAGGAAACAGAGTCAACCAGATGGAGGAAAGAATTAGTGATATCAAAGATAGGAATCCACAAGTGATGCACAGAAAAGAGAGAAACCTAAGCATTAAAAACAAGAGCTCTACAAGAACTATCTCACTCCAACAGAAAAAGCAATATAAAAATTATAGGTATTCCAGAAGAAGAGGAAAAGGGAATGGAGAACCTATTCAAACAAACAGTAGATGAGAAATTCCCAAACCTATGGAAAGAACTAGATCCTCCATCCAAGAAACAAACAGAATACTTAATTCCCTTAATCCAAAGAGGCCTTGTCCAAGACACATTGTATTAAAACTGTCAAAAGTTAATGACAAAGAAAAAATCCCCAAAACAGCCATGGAAAAAAGATAGTGACCTACAAAGGAAAGTCTATCAGGTTATCATCGGACTTCTCAGCAGAAACTTTACAAGCCAGGAGATAGTGGAACCAAATATTCAAGATACTGAAAAAGAGAAATTACCAGTCAAGAATAATATATTCAGCAAAGTTATCCTTTAAATATGAAGGAGAAATAAAGACTTTTCCAGACATACAGAAGCTGAGAGAATGTATCACCAGAAAACCTCCACTGAAGGAAACACCAAGGGAGTTATTCTACTTGAAATGAAGAGCAAAAGATCACAACACTATGAGTAAGATTACCAAAAAACTTACAGCATAAATAGGGATAATTTGCAACAACAAAAACATAAAAGGGGCAAAAGTTTGAACTGACAAAGGAGGATGGAGATGTAAATGTTCTAAAAAAAACCTACTGTGTATATGCAACTTTCTTTTTCATAAACCTAATGGCAACCCCACACACACAAAAAAACAAATATTAGACACAACACTCTAAAAAAGATGAAACAGAAGGAAGAAGCATAGAACACTACCAAACAAAATCAACAGAAACCCAAAGGAAAAGAACCCTTGGAGGCACAGAGCTACCAGAAAACACGGGACAAAAAGACTATAGGAAATCATCATATATCAATAATTACTTTAAATGTAAATGAACTAAATTCACCAATAAAAAGACACAGTAGCAGATTGGAGCAAAACAAAACAAAACAAAACCCAACCATATGCCTCCTTCAAGAGACATATCTAAGCTGCAAAGACAAAGATAAATTCAAAGGGGACAGATGGAAAATAATCCTCCAAGCAAATAACATCTACAGAAAAGCAAGTGTAGCCATACTTATATCTGACAAAATAGATTTCAAGATAACAAAGGTAACAAGAGAAGAAGATGGACATTTTATAATGGTAAAGGCGACACTACATCAAGAAGACACAACACTTCTTAATACACAGAGTGTGGCAGAAGTAATGCCTGCTTGAGTGTGGTTAGTAAGGTAATAACATGGGTGTAATAATTTATAATTTTAATTTGAACATTTTGCCTCAAATGTCATATGGTGTGCTTGAGGGTGATATTGTTATGTTACAATATCAGAATTACATACTGATTACATACTGAGGGTGATATTGTTATGTTACAATAATCAGAATTACATACTGATTATTTTTTAATAAAAAATTTTGTATTAAAAAAAGAGGCATTAGTTGTGCTGGGCCCTGTATATGCACCCAATCAGGGAAATATATAAAGCAATTACTCATAGAACTAGTGGGAGAAACTGACAAAGCAAAGACACCTAAAAATATGTGGAGGTTAAACAACATAGTACTAAAAAATGACTGGGTCAAAGAAGAAATAAAAGGTGAGATCAAAACATATAGAGAGACAAATGAGAATGATAATACTACATGTCAAAACTTCTCCAATGCAGCAAAAGCGATAACAAGAGGGAAGTTTATATCATTACAGGCCTATTTGAAGCAACAAGAGAAATCCCAAGTAAACAACCTTACATTACATCTTAAATATCTAGAAAAAGAAGAACAAAATCAACCCAAAGTAAGCAGAAGAAAGGAAATAATAACAATCAGAGCAGACCTGAATGAAACAGAGAACAAAATACAACAAATTAATACAAGAGCTGGTTCTTTGAAAAGATTAATAAAATTGACAAATCCCTGGCTATACTAAGGAAAAAAGAGAATAAAACATATAAACAACATCAGAAATGAAAGAGAAGTTATCACAGACATCATAGAGACATTAAGGATCATATCAGAATACTATGAAAGACTATATGCCACCAAATTCATTGACCTAGAAGAAATGGATAAGTTCCTAGAAATATATAACTTTCCTATATGAAATCATGAAGAATTGGAAAGTCTAAGGAAACAACCACCAAAACCTCCCAAACAACAAAAGTCCAAGACCAGACTGCTTTACCAGTGAATTCTAGCAAACACTGAAAGATTTAAAACAATCCTTCTCAAACTCTTCCCAAAAATTGAAGAAAAGGCAATACTACCTAACACATTTTATGGGGCCAACATAATTCTGATACCAAAACCTGGTAAGGATACTACAAAAAAAAAAAAGAAAACTATAGGCCAATACCTCTGATAAATACAGGTGCAAAAATTGTAAGTAAAATATGAGCAAATTGAATACAATAAATACATCGAAAAATAATACATCATGATCAAGTGGGGCTACTCCAGGGGCATGAGGCTGGTTCAACAAACACAAATCAATCAATCTAATATACCACATTAACAAAAAAAAAGGATAAAAATCATATGATCTTATCAATAGATGCAGAAAAGGCATTTGATAAGATACAACATTTATGATTAAAAATTTAATAAAATATGAATAGAAGGAAAGTACCTCAACATAATAAAGGCAATTATGACAAACCTTCAGCCAAAATCATACTCCATGATGAAAAAAATGAAAGCTTTTTCCCTAAAATCAGGAACAAGACAAGGATGCCCACTCTCACCACTCTTATTCAACATAGTTCTGGAAGTCCTAGCCAGAGCAATCAGGCAAGAGAAAGAAATAAAAGGCATCCAAATTGGGAAGGAAGAAGTAAAAGTGTCACTTTTTGGCAGGCAACATGATTCCATACATACAAAACCCTAAAGACTCCACAAAAAAAGAATTAGAAACAATAAACAAATACAATAAAGTTGCAGGATACAAAATCAATGTACAAAAATCCATTGTTTTCCTGTATACTAACAATTAAACTTCAGAAAAATAAATTTAAATAAATTCCTTTTGCAGTTGCAACCAAAAGAATAAAATACATAGGGATAAACTTAACAAAGGGTGTGAAAGACCTATATACTGAAAACTGCAAAGCATTATTAAAAGATATTGAGGAGTTCCAGCTAAGATGGAGGTGTAGGTAGAAACCCTTCGCTTCCTCACACAACCAAAAGGAGGATAACAACCAATCTAAAAACAATAAACAACCAGAAGTGTCAGAAAATCAAACTGCATGGAACTCTGACAACAAAGGAATTAAAGAAACATTCAACCAGACTGGTCCACTGAGACAAAGAAATATGACCCAAATCAGGATGCTCACAGAACTGATTGAGCTTGTTCGAAAAATGAAGGAAGAAATAAAAGCTACCCAAAGTGAAATAAAGTAAAATATTCAGGGAACCAACAATTATGGGAAGGAAACTGGTGATCAAATCAATGGTTTGGAGCAGAAGGAAGAAATAAACACCCAACTGAAACAGAATGAAGAAACAAGAATTCAAAACAATAAGGAGAGGCTTAGGAAAATCTGGGACAACTTTAAACATTTCAACATCTGAGTAATAGGGGAGCTAGAAGGAGAAGAAGAAGAGCAAGAAATTGCAAACTCATTTGAACAAATAATGAAGGAGAACTTTCCAAATCTGGCAAAGGAAAGAGACCTCCAGGACGTCCAGGAAGCTCAGAGTCCCAAAGAGGTTGGACCCAAGGAGGAACACGCTAAGGCACATCATAATTATATTAGCCAAGGTAAAAATGAAGGAGAGAATTCTAGAAGCAGCAAGAGATAAGGAGACAGTAACCTACAAAGGAGTTCCCATCAGATTGTCAGTGGATTTCTCAAAAGAGACCTTGCAGGCTAGAAGGGGCTGGAAAGAAGTATTTGAAGTCATGAAAGGCAAACACCTACATCCAAGATGACTCTATCCAGCAAAGCTATCATTTAGAATAGAAGGGAAGATGAAGTGCTTCCCAGATAAGGTCAAGGTAGAGCAGTTCATCATCACCAAGCCCTTATTATATGAAATGTTAAAGGGATTTATCTAAGAAAAAGAAGAAGATGAAAAATTATGAACAGTAAAATGACAACACACTCACAACTATCAACAACTGAACCTAAAAAAATGAAAACAAAAACTAAGCAAACAACTAGAACAGGAACAGAATTAGAGAAATGGACATCACATGGAGAGTTTTTAGTGGGAAAGGGGAGGGGAAGAATAGGAGAGGGTTTTAGGAGAACAGGGAACAAAAACATAATTGGTAGGCATTAAATAGACAGGGAGAGGTTAAGAATGGTATAGGAAACAGAGAATTCAAAGAACTTATATGTACAATCCATGGACATGAACTAAGGTAGGAATGCTGGAGGATGGAGGGTACAGGGCAGAGGGAGGATAAAGTGGGAAAAATTGGGAAAACTAACAGCATAATCAATAAAATATACTTTGAAAAATAAAGTAATGAAAAGAAAAAATAAAGTACATTGAAAAAGATACAATAAAATAGAAAGATCGTCCATGTTTATAGGCTGGAAGAATCAACATAGTTAGAATGGACATATTACCCAAAGCAATATACAGAGTTAATGCCATCCCCATCAAAATCCCAATGTCATTTTTTAAAGAAATAGAACCACAGAAGAACCCAAATATGAAAAGCAATTTTGAGAAAAAAGAATGTGGCTGAAGGTATCACACTACCTGACTTCAAATTATATTACAGAGCTACAATAATCAAAACAGCATGGTATTGGCAGAAAAACAGACACACAAATCAATGGAACACAATTGAGAACCCAGATATAAACCCACATGTATATGGGCAGATAATTTTTGACAAAGGAGCCAGAAACACACAATAGAGAAAAGAAGTCCTCTTCAATAAATGGTGCTGGAAACATGGAACAGACTGAAAGTGGCCAGAGGGGAAGGGGGAGGGGGATAATAGTGGAAAGAAGGGGAATGAACTAGACAAAGAATATGTATGAATGACCCACAGACATGGATAACAGTGTGGGAAGTCACTGTGGGAGTTGGGGGGGGGGTGTGATGGGTGGAGGAGGGCAAAGGGGAGAAAATTGGGACAACTATAATAAAATAACAATAAAAAATGATTAAAAAATAAATGGTGCCAGGAAAATTGGAAAGCCATGTGAAAAAAGAATGAAATTAGATTACAGTTTGTCCCCATGTACAAGAATTAACACACAGTGGATCAAAGACTTAAATATAAGATTTGAAACAATAAATTACATAAAAGAAAATATAGGTACTAAACTTATAGACCTTGGTTGTGGAGAATATTTTGTGAATTTGACCCCAAAGGCAAGGGAAGTAAAGGCAAAAATAAATTAATGGGATTGTATTAAACTAAAGAGCTTCTGCACAGCAAATGCAAATGGCAACAAAATAAAGAGGCAACCTACCAAATGGGAGATATTTGCAAACAACAGCTTCAACAAAGGGTTAATATCCATAATATTTAAATAACTCATAAAACTCAACACCAAACAAACAATCCATTTGAAAAATATGCAGAGGACCTGAACAGACACCTCTCCCAAGAAGACATACAAATGCCAACAGGTATATGAAAAGATGTTCAACCTCACTAGCTATTAGGGAAATGCAAATCAAAACTACTGTGACTGGCTTATTTCACTTAGCATAATGTTCTCCAGGTCCATCCATGGATAAATGATAATGGGAAAAAACAGAAAAAAAAAGTGGCAGGAAAAAAACTTAACCTTAAAAAAATTACCATGAGTTTATCACCTCACACCTGTTGGAATGGCCATTATCAACAAGACAAGTGATAAGTGTTGGAGAGGTTGTGGAGAAAAGGGAACACTCATTCACTGCTGCTGGGAATGTAGCCTGGTACAGCCACTGTGGAAAACTGCCTGGTGGTTCCTCAGGAAATTAAGAATAGAGTGACTATATGACCCAGCAAACCCTCTCTTGGGTATCTACGGAAAAAACTAGAAAACATGTATTTGCAAAGATATAGGCACCCCTATGTTCACTGCAGCAGTATTCACAGTGGCCAACACATGGAGACAACCATAGTGTCCTTTGATAGACGACTGGATAAAGAAGATGCAGTACATATACACAATGGAATACTACTCAGCCATAAGAAAAGATTACATACTGCCACTTGTGGCAGCATGCATGGACCTTGAGAATATTATGCTAAGTGAAATAACTCAATCAAAAAAAGTTAAGAACCATGGGATGCCACTTGTATGTGGGATATAGAACTGAAACAAATGGACACAGATAGCAATGTGGTGGTTGCCAGAGAGAAGGTGTTGGGGGCTGGAGGAAGGAGGAAGCCTAATATATGGTGATGGAAGATGGTTTGACTTTAGGTGGTGGGCACACAGTACAATATACAGATCTAGTATCATAGATATGTATACTTGAAATCTATATGACCTTATCAACCAATGTCACCCCAATAAATTTAATTAAAAAAATAAAATGCAGCCCTGGCTGGTGTGGCTCAGTGGATTGAGCCCTGGCCTGAAAACCAAAAGGTTGTCGGTTCAATTCTCAGTCAGAACACATGCCTGGGTTGCAGGCCAGGTCCCCAGTAGGGACTGCGTGAGAGGCAACCATACATTGATGTTTCTCTCCTTCTCTTTCTCCCTCCCTTCCCCTCTCTAAAAAAATAAATAAATAAAATGTTTTTAATTTTTTAAATAAAAATAAAATGCATGTGGTTTAAAATTGTTTAAAGTTATGCGTAATTTTTCATTTTGATTTTTATATTGTTTCATTGCCCCCCAGAGGTCTCATCAACTTATGCTTCTATTTCCCCATATCCTATCTTATCTCTGCAGCATCTGTAATATTCACTTTTATCCCTAACATATTCACATTCTCTCTTTTTGCCAGAAGTTCATCACTATTATTAGCTAAATGCCCACCCCAACACCCCAACTTTGATTTTCTGGACATTCTACTTTTATTTTCTATTTCATTTGTTTTTGCTTATTATTTTCTATAGTTATATTTTATTTTATTTTATTTTATTTTAAGTCATAAACCTGGATGCCTAGTACATTTTTGAAGCTTTCTTTTTTAATATAAGCATTTAAAGCTATAAAATTCACTCTAAGCTTTGCTTTAGCTGCACCTCACTAGTTTTGCTATGCAGTGTTTGTTACTGCTCAGTTTTAAACATTTTCTAATTTATATCATGATTTTTCCTTTGACCCTAAATGTTTTTAGAAGTATTTCTTAATATCCAAACACAGGTAATGTTAATTATCACTTATTATTTATTTTTAGCATAATTGCATAGCAATCACAAAATATACTCTGATTTTCAGTCCTTTTGATATTTGTTGAGACTTACTTCAGGGTCCAGTATAGGATCCATTTTCATAAATGTTCTGTCTGTGCTTGTGAAATGGAAGTAATTCTCTCCATTTGCTGAACTATTCTTCTATATATACACAATAGATTAAATTTGATAACTGTATTCAAAGTATGCACAGAATTCCTAGACTATTTTGGTCTTCTTCTTCTATCAGTTATGGTGAAAGGTGTTATGAAATATTCCATTGCAATTGATCCATTTTTCAGTTTCTTAGTGTTTTTCAGCAGTTTTGCTTTATATATTTTGAAGCTACATATTAGGTGAGAAAAGTTTAGAATCATTTTATCTTCCTGGTCAATTGAAACATTTATCACAATGTGTTCAAAATGAGAAAGAAGTCCCTACCCATTCTGCTTCTCTCTTCCCCTTTCTCCCCTAATAACATCCTCTCTATTACACATACCTGGCTGTTAAAATGATAATAAATTGACTGGAAGTTCAACCCCATTTGTTGGGGGTAGAAACCACAGTATTTCCAGTTCTGCTTTCTCTAAATATAGCATAAAATCACAAGAAAATCTTAGAATTATGAAGGAAGGAATTCTGAAAGTTAAGGGAAAGGGTGTTTGGGAAACAATGGTTAAAGCTTCCTAACAATATTAACTTGGTTCCTCAGACTGTATATCCACCCTCCCTGTATGATTTTAATCACTTCTACCAACCATCACTTACCTATTTCTCTTCCTTGTTGACAGTTTTCATGTTTGCTTTCTTCTATTTCACCCACTATGTATCTGTCAGGTAGGTCACTCTAGATCAAATCATATAATTTCAAAGCTGGTAGGAACCTTAAGAGCTGTCTTAGCTGTCCCTTCCCACCCTCAATAGACTTTATAAATAAAGAAACTGAGTTCTGTAAAGGCAAATTAACTTTTTCAGAATCATACCTTTTAGCAGAGTGGAGATTAGAAATAAAGCCCCCTTTCTGACAGCCTCATGCTTTTTTTCCTGAATTCTTTCATCTGAGGTTCTGATAGTCACAGACCTAGATATCTGCTGAACTACTTGAATGCTCTACCTATATAAACTGCTACAAACTTTTTCTTCTTGGGACTCTCTTTGGTACAAAAGGACACTATTACCTCAGCTGAAACATGGGTTCTACCCTAGGATTTGTTTGTGAAGTAAAAGCCTCAACCATAAATCTGTTCATTCTTTTCAGTTTAGACACTCTTGTAGGTTGAGGAAAACTGGTTCTAAAAGGCTCCAGAACCTCTTCAAATGCATATTTATGAGTCTGGCCTGGCAGCAGACATTCATACATATTTTCACCTAGTGCAACAACTTTGTTGGCTCAATCCTGCTGTAGGGGTTCCACTGCATTGTTCTTTTTCTAATTTTACTTATTGAATTTTAGAGAGAGAAACAAAGTGGGGAGACAGAAATGTGTATTTGTTTCTCCATTTATTTTTTTTAGGCTCAGTTGTTGATAGTTGTGAGTTTGTTATCATTTTACTGTTCATATTTTTTATCTTCTTTTCCTTAGATGGGTCCCTTTAACATTTCATATAATAAGGGCTTGGTGATGATGAACTCCTTGAATGTGAGCTTATCTGAGAAGCACTTTATCTGCCCTTCCATTCTAAATGATAGCTTTGCTGGATAGAGCAATCTTGGATGTAGGTCCTTGCCTTTCATGACTTGGAATACTTCTTTCCAGCCCCTTCTAGCCTGCAAGGTCTCTTTTGAGAAATCCACTGACAATCTGATGGGAACTCCTTTGTAGGTTACTGTCTCCTTATCTCTTGCTGCTTCTAGGATTCTCTCCTTATCTTTAATCTTGGCTAATGTAATTATGATGTGCCTTGGTGTGTTCCTCCTTGGGTCCAGCTTCTTTGGGACTCTCTGAACTTCCTGGACATCCTGAAACTATTTCTTTTGCCAGATTGGGGACGTTCTCCTTCATTATTTTTTTCTAATAAGTTTTCAATTTCTTGCTGCTGTTCTTCTCCTTCTGGCACCCCTGTGATTCAGATGTTGGAATGTTTAATGATGTCTTTGAGGTTCCTAAACCTCTCCCCATTTTTTTAAAATTATTTTTCCTTCATTTGGTTCTGGTTGAATGTTTCTTTCTTCTTCCTGGTCCAAACCATTGATTTGAGTCCTGTTTTCCTTCCCATCACTGTTGGTTCCCTGTTGATTTTTCTTTATTTCACATAATGCAACCTTCATTGCTGCCTGGATCTTTTTTATGCTGTTGAAATACCCAGTGAGTTCCTGGAGCATCTTGATAACTAGTGTTTTGAACTGTGCATCTGATAGTTTGGCTATCTCTTCATCTCTCATTTGTTGTTGCTCCACTTATTTATGCATTCATTTTTTGCTTCTTGTGTGTGCCCTAAGCAGAGATTGAACCTGCAACCTTGGCATACTAGGATGACACTCTACCCAACTGAGCTACCCAGCAGCGCTGTATTGTTCTTAGTAAATTACTTTTTTTTGTTCACTTATGATACAAACTGTTGGAATAATTAACATAGATGTTCCCATTCCATTGGATTACGCCACTGCTTGGTGTGTGAACTGGTTCAGGGCAGACAGAATTACCATTATGGTAAGTACCATGTGTCTTCAAGCAGACCATTGAATTTATCACTATGGTAAACATTTTCTACTGGTGACTGTGTAAAAATGTTCTGTGAAATTGTAAACTCCATGTAAAATCTGTGCCCATAATTATTATATATGTTTGAAGATTAAACTCTAGTAAATTTTTTATTTTATATATACACACACACACCATCAGCATAAGAGTTTGATAAGATATTCTTGAGTTTGTATAACTGCTTCTCTTTCCTTTCTGCTCCCCTGCTCCACCATTTACATATACTTTTCACTATCTCTAAGTTTCCCCTTCCTTTCTACAGAGTCACTGAATGTACTGAGAGTTACTGATGGAATGCACTAGACATACAAAAAAAGACAGGAGAAGATAATGTTAGGCTGGTCAAAAGTTCATTTAGCTTTTCTCATATGATACCCCTAGTAATGCTTATCTGTCTTTAACTTCATTGGAAACTATTTTGTTACACTGTATTGTGATAGCTGTCATATCAGGGTGCATTTAAAAAACATCAAAATTGGTGAATTTTTGTGCAGCCATTTTAATATTGAAGATAGAAGAAAATATGTAGCATTTTTGGCATATTATGCTTTATTATTTCAAGAAAGGTAAAAATGCAACAGAAATGCAAAAAAAAGATTTGTGCAGTGTATGAAGAAGGTGCTGTGACTGATTGAACATGTCAAAAGTGGTTTCTGAAGTTTCTTGGTACTATTGACATTTGCCCATGAAATTCTTTGCTGTGGGCCTTTCTTATGCATTGGAAGATGTTTGGCAGCACCCCTGGCCTCTACCCACTAGAAGCCAATAGCAGGAGATAGCCAACATACTCAAAACATCCAAATCAATATAGTTATTGGTGAAAATGAAAAATATGTCTTTTATTGTATGCAAAAAACTAAACAAACTTTTTGCCCAACCCAATACTTTGAGGACTACTGGTACATCCCCTTTGAAGTGAATTGTTTAGATGGACAAAGAGGCTTTTTTGTGTAAGTATCTTCAATCCTTGCTTCTCTCCCAAGCTCAATACACTACAGTTTGTAGTGTACACTACAGTTATGTAGTGTGTCCTACACTTACCATATGCTTGTGTCCTTAAAGCTTCTCAGAGGTGGTAAAGGATGATTTCAGTCTTTTTTAGACAATGTGTAGAAGTTAATGAGGCAAAGTGGGAAACAGAGGGGCATTCTAGGCTGAGCAAGCCATATAAGTGAGATAAAACATAAATTAAGGCAAAGAATTCACTCAGTTTGTATGCTGGGAGTGGAAGGCAATGAGAATTTGCAAGTGCCCAGGTCCTCACTGAAATGCATATATATATATTAATTAGGAGATTAATTTGAGGGCTGATAAAGTAATGCAAGCTAAAGATAGTATGTGAACTAAGGTCTAATAGAGAAAAGAGAGATGAGGAGGGATGAATTTGAAAGCCAGCCAAAGTTTTCACAACTTGAAAGGATGAAAGAGTGAGAAAGTGGGGAGAAATAAATCATACGGCCCAGGTTTCTGGCTGGCACTTACTTGGTGGATGACCAGCTACTGCCACTGCCACAGAATACAAGAGGAAGGGGAGACGGAACAATCCAATCATGTAGTAGGATGGATAGTTCATTTCTGGACTTATTAAAATCGAAGCACTTGTGTATCTTTCAAGTTATCTAGAAGTCAGTTGTATATGGCTGTGGCTCATAGACTTCACAAGAGGTCTTGACTTAAAATAAAATAATTTTTTGTTAAATGTTTTTTACCAAAGTAAAAAATATTAAAAGTAAATGTTTTTTAAATTTATTTTAGAAATTGTCATCAAACAAGTGATAGATGAAGCAAAGGGGATGTATTAAGTTAACTGCCCAAAGAGGGTATGTAAGTAAGAAGGGAGGAATATGATACAGGGTTGAGAGAACTGCCAACATTATAGATAAAGTTGTGCAGAGAAAGAAGAGATCTAAAATAATGATGTTTTCATTTTTAATTTAAATGTTTAATTTCCTCACTATTAATAGCAAAATCAGAAGACCAGGAGTGAATGGATTTACAAATCAGAGGAAGAAATGTTTAATCTAGACAGTGGCCTTCAGTGTCACACTCCAGAGAAGCCAGGCCAAAAATGGGTAAATATGCTCACTGACTCATATTTGGCTACTAGACCTTCTTAGTGACCTTGGTTGGTGACAGCAGTTGCATGTAATGCATTCTTTCACAATTATGCCTTTACCAGTCTTCTCCACCAGAGACATCTTTGCATTGACTATAGTACCTAACATACAGTAGGTACTCAATAAGTATTTGCTGAATTAACAGATTTGAATGTGATCTACCTTACTTTCAGGAGAAAGCCTAACTGAAGGCAAGGTATGCTTTGCCAAAAGTTCATTATTTGGTGGATAGTGTAATAGTCTGCTAGATTCTGCCTCTGTGTCACAAGTTATTTGTGGGAAAAAAATCATAAAAGTTCTTAGTTGAGACAGTTTCTAATTTTGTTCTATTTGAGCACTGGGGTTTTAGCATTTGTGATTATTAATATACTTATATGTTATTTTGTAACGGTTTTTCTCTCCTCTGTTTCTTGTTCCTTAATATGTTGAAACTTGTTTCAGTTGAGGTCAGCTGTACCTTATTTAGAAAAAGCAGCATAGGAAGAGAATGTGGGATGTTCTAAGAGTAGGGTTATTTTGAAATAAACTCCTCTGTGATATTTTGTAATGTGACTGCAATGTAACAAAATTAACATAAACTGCAATATAAATCATTATATATAATTCGGATTTATCTTTTACTCTAAAAAAGCTTTTGAACAAATTCATAATTTGATAATTTGTTTAACATACATACCTTTATTTACTCTGTCTTCAACATTACTCTTGGTCTCCAACCTGCCAGCTTCCACAATCATGAGCCAGTTTCTTAAAAATCTCTGTGTGTATTTGTTTTATATAAAATTTGCATATATAAACACACATATACAAATATAAATAAATAGATACATACATATATACGTACATACACACGCATATAAAATCTCTTATTGGTTCTTTTTCTCTGGAGAACACTAATAAACAAGGGAAAAAACATTTGCTTTATTGTTTTGGGTATTCTGCTTTCCTTGCCTACTTCTGTGTTTCCTCTTTGATGTAGAATCTTGTGAAACATTTGATTACAGATAAAGTTCAGTGAAAGTGCCAAGACCTTACTGTACACTGCTAGCTATAGTGGTGGCTCCAAGATGAACAAGGGTAGGCCTCTGCTCTTGAGGAATTTAAAGCTGAAAGTGATCAAACATCTATACTTAAAGGCAGATTGTAATCAGTTCTGTAAGAGAAAGCTAAGCAGCTTGCAGGGGAAATCCGCAGGGAGTAATGGCTTCAGCTTGTGCAACTGAGGAAGTTTTAGGCTGGTCCTTAAGGATGGGTGGGGTTTAAATTACTGCCTTGTGGTGGAGAAAGTGGGGTTGTAAAAGTATATTCTAGAAAGAGGGAACAAGATGAACAAAGGCCTGAGACTAAAGAAGTAGAGGGTGCATTGGAAATAAGAAAAAAAAGTTACGTATTATGTGCTATTATTTTGTGGGGAGCATACTCTAAGGAGGTATCTTTAGAAGTAGACCCTACAAAAGAGATGGACTGCTGTTTCCTCTCAGCACTATAGATACAAATTAATGCAAATGTGTGCAAATCTGTATACAGCACTCCCCCCTTGTCCTGGGGGGATACTTTCTAAGACCTCCCAGTAGATGTGTGAAAGTACAGATAGTACTGAACCCTATAGATACTGCTTTTTCCCTATACATACATACATACCTGTGATAAAGTTTTTAATGTATCAATTAGGCACAGTAAGAAATTAACAAAAAATGAATAATAAAGTAGAACAATTGTGACAATATGCTATAATAAAAGTTATATGAATGTGGTCTTTCTTAGAATACCTTATTGGACTGTACTCACTCTTCTCGTGATGATGAGATGATACAATGCCTATAAGATGAGATGAAGTGAGGCGAATGCCCTAGGCATTGTGATGTATAGCATCAGGCTACTAGGGGTTACTTGAATACAAGCATTGCAATACGGAAACAGCAGATCTGATAACAGAGAGGGCTACTAAGTGACTAACCAGCAGGGAATGGATAGTGTGGAGAGCTGGACCAAGGGATGAGTCATGCCCAAGTGGGACAGAACCAGACAGCTCAAGATTTCATCATGCTACTCAGAACAGCTCGCAATTTAAAATTTATGAATTGTTTATTTCTGGAATTTTTCCATTTAATATTTTCAGGCCACAGCCTCAGGTAACTAAAGTCATGGAAAGTGAGAGTGCATATAAGAGGGGACTATTGTACAAACAAAATCTCTGGATATACACTTGTATATATGGATATACAATGGAATACTATTCAGTCATAAAAGAAATTAAGTACAGATTTATGTTTTATAACATAAAGGAATCTTAGAAATATTGTGCTAACTAAAAGAAGCCAGACACAATAGTCCACATACTGGATGATTCCATTTACATGAAATGTCCAGAGGAAGCCAGTCCATAGAGACAGAAAGCAGATTAGTGATTGCCAGGGACTGGGTAAGAAAGGAGATAGCAAGTGTCTGTTAATGGGTACAGGGTTTCTATGCATGAAATTGTTCTGAAGTTAGATAGTGGTAATGGTTGCACAACATTGTGAACATTAAAAAAATACTCAATTGTACAATTGAAAAGTGTAAACTTTATGATATGTAAATTATATCTCAATTTTTTTTAAATTATGTGAGCTAGGTTTCTATATCCTAATATACAAAGATCTGTATTAATTTTTAAAGCAGAATAGAGCAGTTATACTGTGTTCTCTCATTTGCATTTAATATCATATACACATATGCTTTTATTTACATAGAAAACATCCATAAGTATACAGACAAAAAAAATAACAATGGCTGCTACTAAGAAGAGAAAACTAATAATCCATGGGTACTTTTTGAGTTTTAAGTGTTTTGCCATGTGTATGCATTACTCTTATAATAAAGACTAGAAAGTACCTTAAAAATATCTATACTGAGAACGAACATTGAATAATACTGTATTGACCACGACTAGGAAAACACATTTATATCCTACTATAAGAGGAAATCTCTAGCACTTAGGTTAAATCTAGTCTTCTATTTAAGTTATTTTAGTTCATGAGGTATGTACTAAAATGTGTGAGTCCTATATGCACCTGTGATGAAACACAGATTTGATGAGATGCTAATGTAATATAATCTTAACATAATGAGAATGTTACTCCACAAAAACATACTTTTTTTTGCTATTGGACATGACATTTTAGTACTCTAAAAACCAGGAAAGAAAGAATTTCTCCTGTAGAAAATAAGGAAAATGAAATATATAAATTATGCCTGTACCTCCCAAGTTTAGGCAGCAACTAAAATAATTTAAATTAAAAAAAAACTTTAAGTTAAAAGGGAACTTAAGAAATCATCTGGGTCCCACCACCTATAAAATGCTTAATTCCCCTTGAAACTATAATCACTACCAAGAGATCAACTAGTAGTTCCTTGAGTACTTTCAGTGACAGGAACTCCCTGTACTCTGAGATGGCCCATTCCATTTTTGCATATAGCTTGATTAGATAATCTCACTTATAATAAGGGAGTATCTAGCTCTTTAAGGCTTCTTCCTAATTAATCTAGTTTTTAAATTATATACATATATAACATATGTGTATGTACATTTATTTATTATCTATATTTATATTTAAAAAGTCTCTTGGGAGCTGATCTACGGAGAAACAAAGCAAACAGCCAACAGTACCACAGCATATATAAAAATAGGAGATCAAACATTGTACTGGACATTGAAAAACCAGATGGTAAGGAGAGTGCTTCAGAATAATAGGGCCCAGAGATCAGTGTGGGGACCAGGGGGGTTGCAGCCCCAGGCCCAGGGCTACCCAGTCTACCTCATGGCACTCAGGAGAGAGCAGGGTCAACCGCTACCTCCCTGGCCAAACAAAGATTGAACAACACCAGGGGAGGCCTGGTTGCTTGAAGACACAGAGAGGGGAGTGAGGACTGAGTGGCAATCACACAGGGGCTGTGAGTACCCAGGCATAGCCCTGGGAAGAGTGTGCACCAGAGCCTGTGCCACAAAGGGCAGCCTGGCCACGTTCCCATGCCCACAACCCAGAGAGAGTGTGGTTTTGTGGAAGAACCAGAGCCCAGACCCATGAACCCGGAAAAGGCACGGGCGCTCCGCAGGAACCCTGGAGCACACAGCCATGAGCTCATGAGCTCAGGAGAGCATGCTTAGGAGGGCCCAGATACCACACCCAGGGCCCTGCAGAGAGACACCAGACTGGCTCTGGGGGGAGTGTGCAGCTAGCCCTGGGGAAAGTACAAGAGATACTGAGTGATGAACTGGAAGGGAGAAAAGCGATACCAATCACCCCTCAGACTGCTGAGGACAGGAAGACCAGAAAAACCGGTTTGGCCAGTTTGAAACCAACAAAAGGTTTTTTTCTTTGATTGATTGATTGATTTTGTCTTTTCT
>PVIA01015023.1:0-24399 GCA_004024845.1 Tonatia bakeri | reverse complement strand
CCCAATCCACTGAGCTACGCCAGCCAGGTCATTTGTGTCTTTTGAGACTTTATAGCTGTCTCAGAAAAAAGAGGGGTTCTGACATCAGATCTCAAATGCTGGGGCTAATATCCTTTTTGCAGATTTATCAGGTACAACATCGTCTTAAAAATCCTAAGAAGTTATGCGTTCAAAGACATTGGTCAAATCTTGTTTAACTCCACAGTTCCCAAAATAATTTGATTATGCTTTGTTTCTTTTTAAGGTGGGGGGTGCAGAGATGGTTGTTGGGTCACCAATATGCCTTTAACATTTCCAGAGACTTTTTGGTTAAAAATATTGGCTCTGGCTGGTGTGGCTCCGTGACTGAATGTCGGTCTGAGAATCAAAGGGTTACCGGTTTAATTCCCAGTCCAGGGCACACACCTGGGTTGCTGGCCACATCCCCAGTAGGGGGCATGCAAAAGGCAACCACACATTGATGTTTCTCTCCCTCTCTTTCTCCCTCTCTCTAAAAATAAATAAATAAAATCCTAAAAAAATAAAATATTGTAAGTACTACTTAAAGCTTCTTATGTATCAAATACCACATAACAGATCAAATCCAAAGGATTGTAATTCTAAACAGGAAAATCCACTTACTCATAGCATTCAAAGAAACAAAACAAATGTGTGTAGAGTAATGGGGAAGTAGGTATAACGTATCAATTTTTGCTCCTAAAAATGAAATTAACAGAAAATTGATTCAAAAAATTAAAAGCTGTGCTCATGTTTTCTGTTGGTATGTTTTAGACAGTAAGTTAAAATTCAACCTATTGGTGCTATATATTGACTGTATCTGCTTCTTCAGGGACACACTTTCTTCAAGAGGTTGACAGACAGGATATACCACATTTCACTGATCAGAAGACACCATTATGTGTAAGATAATACTATTATCTCATGTATCACTAAGGAAAAAGTCTACTTCTAATCAATGACATGTCATGTATTGTAAGACACCTTCCAATTTGAACAATGTTGAAATGTGAACATACTTTCCTTTCTTCCTTCTTCCAAACATATTCTTCAAAATGTTTTTTTTATCTGTTTTCCCTCTTTAAAAACAATATCAAGCCCTGATCAGTGTAGCTCAGTTGGTTGGGCATCATCTGGCAAAGCTAAAGGTCGCTGGTTCAATTCCTGGTCAGGGCACATGCCTGTGTTACAGGTTTGTCCCAGGTCCTTGCAAGTAAGAGAGGCAGCCAATCGATGTTTCTCTCCCTCTTTCTCCCTCCTTTTCCCTCTCTCTAAAAATAAATATGTAAAATCTTAAAAAAAAAACAATACTGAAGAGGGTAACAATATAAAAGAAGGACAAGATTTAAGAGATTTCTGTTCACCTTATTCTTACACAATTATACTTGGATATCATAATAGCTCTGTTTAAATAGATCAAACAAATCTATTTTTCTTTACTGTATTTTTTTTATAATTTTTTTTTAAGATTTTATTTATTTATTTTTTAGAGAGGGAAGGGAGGGAGAAAGAGAGAGAGAGAGAGAGACAGCAATGTGCGGTTGCTGGGGGACATGGCCTGCAACCTAGGCATGTGCCCTGACTGGGAATCGAACCTGCGATGCCTGGTTCGCAGCCCACGCTCAATCCACTGAGCTACACCAGCCAGGGCACTTTACTGTATTTTTTTAAAGATTTTATTTATTTATTTTTAGAGAGGGAAGGGAGGGAGGGAGGGGGAGGGAGAGAGAGAGGGAGGGAGAGAAACATCAATGTGTGGTTGCTGGGGGACATGGCCTGAAACCTAGGCATGTGCCCTGACTGGGAATCGAACCTGCGATGCCTGGTTCGCAGCACGCGCTCAATCCACTGAGCTACACCCACCAGGGCAAACAAAACTATTTTTCAATTGTCACCTGAGGACATGCTTCTTGATTTTTGGGGTGGGGGGGAGAGAAAGAAAGAGAAACGTCACATCCTCAGTTTGCCTCTAGTATGTGCCTTTACCAGGGACCAAACCCACAACCTAGGCATGTGCCCTGACTGGGAATCTGGAATCGAACTGCAATCTTTTGGTTTACCAGACTGAGCCACACCGGCCAATGCTCAAACAAATTGTTTTTAATTGTTCTGTTTAATTCTGAAAAAATGCAGAACTTCCTCAGAGATGATTCATCATAACTATTACGTATTAAACACTTAAACCATGTACTGAACCAAGTGCTTTTCATTTATTTCTCACCACAACCCCATGAGGTAGATATTATTTTCATCCCTAGTTTACAGACTAGGATGTTGAAGCATGGAGACATTAAAAAACTTGCATAAGATCACAAAGTTATTAAGTGGCAGAGCCAGGACTCAAACCCAGGTCTTTACGACTCCAAAGCTATGTTCTTTAACTCTTTGCCATACATCCAAATTATCCCACAAAATGCCTTCCAAATTTTAAGGAGATAAGTAAAGTTGAAATAATTTAACTGCTAGTAACTAATGTATTTGCTTAAAGTAAGCCAAATGTATTAAATAATAGTGATGTTCTATATGCATACGTTTTATCCTGAATCTCTTTATAAAATGTATTATATTTGTGTTACTTTTGTTAACACATTTTACTTAACAATTTAGATTATTAGTTGTTTTACCTTTGTTTTTATGCTATTTGATATTATATTGATAAACCAGAGTATCTGAGATCTGATAATGTTCCAGATAAATGATAGAGGAAACTGTATCAACTCTGAAAGGGAGGGGGCATCTAATGCCAAGATTTAAAGTATAGTTCCTTGTTTTGTCTTTTTATTATGTGAATTGGGGAATACTCGTTATCTACCAAAGCACATATACACCTAGGCACTATCACACTCATGTATTACCAAGAAAAGACCACCAAGATGTCACTATTATACACTGTGATCTGAACCACTGGGTCTAAAGCATCTGGTCTGCACTGGTAAACTGGGCCACTTGATGTCACCCATCATTCCCAGTCTGGCAGATCATATGTCCCTGAGCATGGAACTTTAGAGCAAATCTTGTCAATGACCATAATGGTATGAATTTTTTAGTGGATGATAAAATTTTTAAAAATCTTTAGAACAATTTTTCTGCAATTCAGACTTCTGATAAATGATCTGCTATAATTTTGGCCATTCTATAATTTACTAAATGTCATACCCTTGGTCAAGAGTACACATCCCAATTATGCCACTCTTCTTATATAAAATAGATAATACTCATTATGATTTCCAGAAACATACTAAAGAAAAGGCAAAGTCTGCCTATACTTGTTTTTTTTTAAAGATAAGTTTATCTCTTTCTCTTAAAATTTAAATGTACCAAAGAAGTTTCACATTTTGGATCAACCCTATTAGTATTAGATCAAGCTGCCAAAATAAAGCAAACTTTCCTAATTTTAGTTTAACAAAGACTGACATCCTATATTATAATCACTGAAAACAATGAAGTGTTCAGTAATGTGTCACATTTACTCGACAGTTGACATGTAACAATACCTGTCCTCTCCTCAGATCTTCACTTGGGGGAAAGAAAAAAACCTGAAAGGTGGTAAAAATGAAACAGGAAAAGGAAAAGAAACTTAATAAAACATTTTTTTTTGCAAAATCAATGATCATACTTTAATAGAATGTTTTCCCCAGGGAATAGGAAATCTAATATTGATATGGTAGAAATCAATATAGTCTTTGACATTAAAAATGGCTGCACAACCACTGAAGATGTTTTCTAACACACAGGTCTCATTTTTATAAGGAAAATATTTAGTTACTATTTTTTCAATGCATTATGGATAGTTGTTATGTAAAGGAATTCAAGGTGGCTATTTTTATACAACAGTTCTATAAAGCAAAAATTAATTTTATTTTTGAAAACTGTTCATATTTAGCTTTACTATCATTTATCCTTACTCTACTAAAACTGACCAAAAAAGGTATCACTCTAGGTCAGGCTTATGATTTAGTAAATATTGTCCCTGACAGCAGTGGCAAGTAATTTGTAGAACAAAATAGCCACAATTCTTTAAAATCCATCTCCTAAACAATCAAGTATTTAAAAAAAAAACTATCATCTTTAAATAACTCCTTAAAGAGTTCCGAATTCACCTGGATTATTTAGGAAGCTATTTTGTTTTTACTCTTGACTCTCAGCATAGTACTTCCATTATAATCCTAAATTTGCTTCTTTAAACATCAGCCTTATTCTAGCCTATCATGTTCTGACCCATGTTCTGAGTTCAACCACAAGGGTTTTTGTTTTATTTTGAGTACCATGAGACCTATGTGAGGTTTTGAAGCAGGAAGTCCCTCTAAAGGAATCAAGAAACTGCTTGTACTTTTGGTGAGGTACTCAGGTGTGTTAAAGTTGTTCATATTTCAACCTAAGATTAAAATAAAAACAGAGATAAGACTGATAATCACCGATTTCCTGACCTTCATAATTCATTCAGTGGACATCTACTGGGTCCACAATATGTATATGCCAGGCACTGTGTTAAATGCTGAGGATGCAGAGAAAAAAGTTTCTGCTTTCAAGAGTTGGTTGAGAACAACCCTGAAATCTTTTAGCCTGGAGAGAAAAATTTTGATTATCTACTCAAGTAAATGACTATTAAAAAAAATAATTTTAGTCTGATAAAATACAATTATTCTCTGCTAAGAATTTGCTGGGGAGGAGATGGCATAATAGTAGACATAATATTAAGTCCAACATGAGACTTCTGAATGAAAATTCTCAACCTTTTCCTGACTAGCTTCAATGTTTCAAATTTTTATTAGAAGCAATTTATTTGAAACAGTTGAACATTCAAAGGCAACAAAGTATTTAAAGGGTATTTGTTAAAATCTAGTTTTAATAAATCTAGGCAATGCTGGCTATGTTTGCCATAACTTATGCCAGAATATCAAGGAAATTCTTTCAAAATGGCAAATTGTGTAATGCTACCTGCCAGGCTCTGGAAACCATGACAGTAACTGAAATAACTAGGCTTTAACAAATGAGACTTATAATAGGTACTGTAATTGTTTCTGAAAAATACATAACCTCCAACTACCGCCTTATTTATTTAGACCGTGAATTTTTCCACAAAGGATCTGAAGCAGCTACTCTAATATAAAGCAAAGTGCATGAATTATATCCACCTGGCTTTGAATTATGGCTCTGCCATTTAGTATTTATAATATTTGTGCCCTTCTGAGATTGTTTCTTAATCTGGGGTCCATAATCCTACTTTCTTGGGTTATAGGAAGGATAAAATGAAATAGCATGTAACATAGTGTCTGGCATATAGTAAGTCAGTCCTAAAGAAATATCAGTTTTGTGCCTTCCTTGTCCAAATGTATGATATATAGAAAAAGGATAAGATGGAATTTTAAATGTTTTATTTTACACACTGATATGTGCCAAGCAGAAATGTGGACTGATTATGAGTTGCAAATGTTAACATTTGCATCTAAAAATCAGGCTGAAAGCAAATTAAAATTCTCTCCACAGGGTCAGCACTTTTGAGAACATATTAACCTTTTAGATATATAATTTAATGAAAAAAATTTCTGAGGGGAAAAAAGGTTAACAGAGCCCCTGAATACTATTTCTCACACTATCTATTCAAAGAATGATTTAACATTCTAAATTTGATTTTCTTATGAAAGATTTAGAGTATTAGTCTGGCTAACATAATTTTAAATGAAATTCTCATAATTATGCCAGTCTTAAAAGCATGAATTCCTTTTTTAAAAAACATTAGGTAACACATATCGACGTCTTTCCTATTAAAGAACAGCATTTAGTTCAGGGTTTTAAAATGCGATCCAAGTCGCAAAATACCAAGTACCAATCCTAAGCACTATTACAACTCTACTTGCGTTGAACAGAGCAAGTAAACATTTCATACAGCAGTGGAAGTGACCAGGAATAAAACTGAAAAGCGATATGAACTGATCCCTCTCCCCTTCCCCACCATCATTCCCCGAACATTATGTCCCGCATCTCAGATCAAACTGAGCCTCGGTCTTAACTGACGTAACCAGTAACCCTATCCACCGCTCACACTGCGGAGGCCGGCAGGGCAGCGGCTGCCGCCAAGTACACCACTCATCAGAGCCTGCCCCATTCCACCCCCGCGTTTCAGTCATGCTTTCCAGAAATGGGGTCACTCACACAGTAACTATTACACACACGAAGCCTATCATCCTGTAATCCCCCAAAGTCCGCTGCGGGGATAGAAGACAGCAAAAAGTCAAAAAGGAAGAATCACAGACGCGCCACCATCAGGAACTCATTTTCCACTCCGGAGAGGAGCGCGGATGCCCTGGAATGGGTCTTGTCTGGGTTATTTTCGCAGACCCCGAGTTGGTTCTGGGACGGGGGCGGCGGCGAAACGCTCAGTGCTATGGTGTGTCCGGGGAAATTCTATTTTGTTCTGTTTGGGTACCTTTGGGCTTTGGGTTTTCGGTATTGGGGAGGGTGTCTCGGGGACGGTCACCAGATCTCGGGCGAGGAAAACCAGAAAGCCTTTTACGGCGGCTGCTGAGCTCCTTGAATATCACCCTCTCACCTCCACGGTCAGGAAACTCAAGTTAAACTCGCAGGAACAGGGTCCTCCAGCTCAGCGACCTCAGAAACGCGGGAGGGGGCGGTGAGGACCTCAGGTTTCCACTTTCTCCTTTGCAGCAGCAGAAATCGCTGCAGCAGATGGGGGGAGGCAAAAACCTTTGGCTGTCCTGCACCCCTTACCCGAAACCCCCACAGGTCGCCAACTCTGCCCTGGGCGGTTCCTGCCCCCGCGCGCTCATCTCCCCGCAGCAACCCCGTTCCCGGGCTGGACTCAAGAGTCTCTGCTCCCCGGTGAACCCAATCCACATCTCTCTCTCATCTCCCAAAGCCACCAGGGTCCACGGAAGACCCCAACATCAGGGCCAAACTTCTCAACTCCTCGCAAAACCCCGCTCCGCCTCCCGCTTCCCCCACGCAAAGTTGATTAAATCGGCTTCTTGCAAAGCCCTAGCACCCACTACATACCCCACGCGCCACCACACCACAGCCCCCCAAGCGAGGGAGGGGAGGGTATGGTGAGTGGAATAGAAGGGCAAACAGACCAATCCCAACTACCCGAACCGGAATCCCGGACTGAGGACACCCGCGAGCGGCAGAAGGGGTCGAGTAGCCAGCTCTGGGGAAGAGAGCCAGCCAGCGGGGTAGAGGGGAGGGGGCGCGCCGGCCCCTGCCGCCCGGCTGCACTCACCTCTGCGCTGTCCGACGGGCTCTCCACAGCCATCTTCTGCCACGGGTCCGCCAGCTGCGCCAGCGGCATCTTCCCCCCCGGCCCGCCGCCTTCACCGCCTCCTCCCTCCCCGCCCGCCCCGCGGCCGGCCCCACTCAGTCGCCGCCCGAGCCCCACGGCAGCGGCGGCGGTGGCGGCAACAGCAGCAGCAGCAGCAGCGACTGCCCGGGAGAGGGCTCGGCGTAGACACCGACCCGCGAACACCGCGCGCCCAGTTGGAGACGCCCGCGCGCCAAGCGAGAGCCTCGCGCCGCTGCCCGGCACCGGGTCTCGCCCCTTTCTTCCTCTCCTCCTTCCGCCGCGGGGACTACAGCTCCGCCCCCCGCCGCCGGTTCCCGCGCCCGCACCCTGCAGAACAGCAGCCAGCAGCCGCCGCGCGCTCCCCGACTTCCGCTCACAACATGGCGCCTAAGCGGTACCTGTCTCTCAGAGCCGGGTTCAGCCGCCGCCGCCACCGCGCGCGCACCCGGGGCGGGGCTTGAGGAGACACGCCCCCACCGCCAGGCTTTGCTCCACCCTCCCTCCTCGCCCCAGCCTCAGCTTCTGGGCCTCGCCTACTTTCAGGAAGGGCGAGCCCCAGAGATCTGGGGGCGTCGGCGAGAGGCGGGGGCAAGGAAAAGGGGGAAAGGCAGGAGGGGTGAAAGGCTGGGACCCTCTAATTGCCTTGGGTCCGAGCAGGTCGGAGGCTCCTTGGGGATGTAGAGAACGTGGTCCCCACCCAACTGGGAAGGGAGATGGGCGAGGCTCAGGGGGCACAGTCTGGTGTCCAGGACCGGGCAAAGGACGTGCGGTGTCTATTTGGCCTGACTCCTCCGGGGGTGTGTGTGGGCATGCCGAGTCTATGGGTACATCCCGTAATGGCCAGGACCCGCCCTCTCTAGAATCACACGCTGGGCATTCACCTGCCCCCCTCCCCACACCTCCTCCCACGACGGGTACACTGAAGGCTTCGTGCCCGGGAGCCCCCTGAGGGCTTGGCTCTCGGTTCGATTCAAGTCCTTCCAAATTAACACTCTTCTGTTATATTTTTAGAATTTGGAATTCATTCGTTTTAAATGAGTCGCTCCCCTCCAAGTCCGCAGAGCCCTTAACCCCCCCACTCCTTGCTGCTTATATCTTCACGAAGCAGAAAACAAGGAGGTTCCTTAAGGCTGCCGGCGACTGTCGGCAGAGGTTGGGGAATTATTCTAAAATATCTTGTTGGCAGGAGCCCGGGGTTCCCGCTACTCTGTTGACTTTCAATAAAAGATTAGATCAAAAAATCAGGCAGGCCGTGGGTGGAGGAGGGGGAAAGAGGGAGGAGTTCTAACTCCTCCTTCCCAAGATAGGGAAGCCCTGAGTTAAGGAAACCCAATCCTCAGACTGTGGCGGCGCCCAAGACGAGGAGGAGATAGTGTAGGAACAGGCCTGGGCATCTGGAGTGGGCCCCGGGGAACAGGGGTTGCGACCCGAGTGCCCCGTGCCAGGTGCTTTGGCGAGGTCACTGCGCCCAGGCAGAAATGTGTAAAAGTCGCCTGGCCGATTGGAAAGCTACAGCAGCCATTGGCTAATCGCCTTACAAAGAGAAGGAAAAAAAGTAGAGAGAATTCTCCGGGCTGGCCGGTACCCCCATTCCCTCAGGCCTCGGCCTAGGCGTCCCGGGCCTCCCACGCTCAGCAACCAAGCGCGTCTCCCGCTGCGCTCTCAGCGCAAGGCTTTTAACAGCTCTCTTTCATCGTCTTGGGACCCAGACACCTAAAGAGCCCTCGCCTTCCTTCCGAATGCAGGTGTGAGGATGAGATTAGAGCCCCACAATTAGTTGGCGGGTGGTGCAAAGCTTCTCGCTGGGCCCGAGAGAGTTAGGTGCTGGGCTCTTTCTGTGGCCTTCGCCGGCGCGCCCCTTGGCACAGGCCACCTGAGGAGGTTCCATCTGTTTAGGGAGCCCAAGAAGGGGGCCGGAAATCCTCTCTGCATTCCCTCTCCCGAAGCCTAGGAACAACATCTGGGCAGTATCAGCGTGGTCTAGGGAGTGGCGAGGATTTAGGTCGTGAATTTGTCACTTCCCCCAACATAATTGATTCAAGTGTTGCAAATCCAATCTGGATCCTAACTCAGCACAGTCTCCGTAATTCCTGACGTAAAACCAGTTTGCAGAAGTTTGAAGATGAGTTGTGTATCGTTTTGATGCTTGTGTAAAAGTACCTAATTTAGCTTTCATTTATATTGCAAAGCCAAATTATCATTCCTTGTAGCAAAAAAAAGTTGGTCAATTTGGTGAAAGATAAATTAGCCACCCAAACAGTGATCAATTAACATTCTTGCTTTAGTAAAAACATACGTAGTTCAGACAATTATTGTGTGGCTGGCACTGTTCAATGCTAATTATTCCATTCAAAGAATGAACTAATCTTGAAATAAATCAAATTGTTTGTACACTGAAAAGTTGATTTCAGTGTCAACTTGCATTCATTTCTTTTTACCTTGAGGATTAAAGGAATACGTTTTAAAACAAAGTTAATTGATCTGAAAAGTAATGTCAATAGTGTTCACATTGCGGGAATTAAGCATTAAATGAACTGTTAATAATGGGCTGAAGTACCACTTGAACAGCTAGCTGTGTTACGTGTAGGATCAACTTGGTAATATGTGTGAATTTTGAAAAACACTGTTATCCCTCCTTTTGCCCCTAAGAAAACAAAGCAAATTTTAACAATAAACTTTTTTAAAGTTTTTTTTTAATTCATTGATTTTTAAGGGGGAGAGAGAAACATGGATTTGTTGTTCCACTTATTTGTACTTTCATTGGTTGATTCTTGTATGTGCCCTGACTGGGGATTGAACTCACTACGTTGGTGTATTGGGACAACACTCTAACAAACTGAACTACCAGGTCAGGGCTGTTTCTTTCTTTCATTAAATGCAAGAGTGGGTGCAACCGCTCTCTCTCGCTGGAAGAATTTGGGGAAATCCAATGAGGCTGGGAGATTTTTCTTGTAGGTGTCAACGAAAGGAATTATTTGAACATAGAAGCAGATATTGTTCTGAGCAGGATTACTTTTTTTTTTCCTGTTTAAGAAAGAAAAACTCTAAGTGTAGTTATTCGAAGAATAGCTGCCTCTAGAGATCACCCTGTGCAGGCTAATATGGCTCTTGAGCACTTAAAATAAGGTTAGTTGGTTGCAGTTTGGATGTACTGTAAGTGTAGTGTTCATGCCAGACTTCAAAGACTTAGTACAAAAAAGGATGTAAAGTATCTCATTAATAATCTTTATATTGGCTACATGGTAAAGTGATACTTTGAATACATTTAGTTAAATAACATTTTGTTAAAATTAATTTCACTTGTTTCTTTTTACTTTTTATGTGACTCCTCTAAGATGTATCTTTACTTATGTGGCTTATTTGTCAAAACTGGCATTATAGTTCTACAGGACAGTGCTGCTTGAGAACTTCCCTTTAACACTAAGATTTTTATGTATTCCTACAAGTCATATAATGTGATAGCCTTACATTACACTGTCTTTTGGACTTCTCTGTGCAAGACCAGCGGAAAGGGCTGATTCAGTTACCTACTGATTCTATGCCACCATCACCAGCCCACACACATACACATACAGATAAACTTCTCAGAACCAAAATATTGGAAAGTTATTGCTTGAAACTACAGCAAAGGTAAAGAGCAAACCTCAGTCAAAAATATGGACTAGATTTCCATGAAATCATTCCTGATATATGACAGGACAAGCGCACTTAACCTCCACTATCTCCAACAATTTCCTGCTATAATTATAATCTTCGCATACAAGTTTAAATGGGCATTTACTTAACAAAATAACATTTGTTCCAAAAAATGGAGTTACATCAGTCTGGAAAAGTTCCAAGATGACTAACTATGGCTCATGGCACAATCTCTACATCACATACATCCAAAATTCACAGCTCTTTTACATATGAGTTTGTCACTACTATAGAAAACTCATAAAGTGTAATCATCACCTCTCTGAAAAAGCTTTTTCCCTTTACACTATTTGAAGCATATTTATTGTTTTATTTCATCTTTATTATATTTTTTCCATTACCATTTAGTCCTCGTATACCCTCCTCTCCCCAGAAATCACCACCACATTGTCCATGTCCATGAGTGCATGTTTCTTTTTCACACAAAAAGAAAAAGTAATCACTAGAAACTTCCATTTTGACATTAATAGATTGAAGTGCATCTCAAATGCAGTGTTTCGGGAGAAACCTTCACTCCAGAAATCTTGTAGTTAACTTTCTTTCCAGAGAGAAAGAAAGATAAAGCTTAGACTCAAACTTTATCTCATGTAAGACAACAGTGAAACAAAATACATGGTGACATGTCTTTCACGTGCGTGAACTTAGGGTTTTCTTAGAAATTTCCCCAGTAAAAATTAAGAATATTTTCCTGATTGGCACACATCTCAGGAGACAACAGGAATATCTACATCTATTTGTGAGAATACAAATTTAATGATCTTCTCTAGGTACCCCTCCATAAATTTCCATGTTTCTAGAGTTGCACATGATGAAAGATGCTCACAAAATCTGTAAGGAACTAAGGGGGAGACATTCTATTGATATGAATACTTGAATGTTTACTTTAACATTCTTCCCAGTTAGGCAGTATGGGATCATGATAAAAGCAGAGACAGGCCTGTGTCCAAACTCCAGGTTCCCTTACATCTCCAAACTTCAACTTGAAGGCCTAGAACAGGGTCTGGCACAGAGTAGTTGCTCAACAAATATTTGCAGAATAAGATTTGTTTTCCTTATCTGAAAATAATGATAATAATAACCACCTTATAGAATTGTTGGGAGGGTTAGATGTAGATAATGTCTGTAAAGCGTTAAGCACAGTGCCTGCAACCTAGAAAGCACTCAATAAATGGAGCTATTGTTTCCCTGGCTTGTATGGCTCAGTGGATTGAGTACTGGCCTGTGAACCAAAAGGTTGCAGGTTCGATTGCCAGTCTAGGGGCACATGCCTGGGTTGCAGACCAGGTCCCCAGTCTGGGGCGCGTGAGGCAACCACACACTGATATTTATCTCCTCTTTCTTCTTCCTTTTCCCTCTGCCTAAAATTAAATAAATAAAATCTTTAAAAAATGGTGCTATTGTTATTAGTTTCAGAAAAGGAATATTCTTTCATGCATATTGTAATTCAAATACTTCGCTCTTGAAACTTATTTCTTTCCATTTGCTATGTGAGCATTTCCTTATAGTATAATCTGTTTCTTTAGGGCACTCTTGTATCACACACATACACACAAACCATACTGAGTAACTTCCTGTGGAATTCAACAAAAGAGTATGTAGGGTAACTTACTGTTCTGTTTTTCAAGCCAAATATGTTGAAATGCAAATGATTACAGGTCAATTGCCTCATAGGCTATGATCAAAACCTTGTTTATGTTATGCTCAGAAGAAACTAACAAATGTATGACTCAAAGTTAACATTATCTGACTCATAGTTATGTTCGGAGTATGGGAGGAACAGGGAAGTATGGAGGAGAGGTCTGTGTCACACATGCTTTATTGTTTTCTTTTATTGGTTTCCAAGATGTTTAATCCTTAGAGGTGTCATTTTGTTTCAGAGTTGTTTGAAGGAAAAGAATTATGGGGCTTTGAGACTTGACAAGGAACTTAGAAGCCATTTTGGAGCTTTAATAAGCTACTGGGGTTTTTTTGTGCGTGTCTGTGTGTTTTAGTTTTCATTTTACTAGAACAGTAAAGATCCACTAAATGTTCTTGTTTATAAACACTTATTCATAAGAGAGCAATAATACATTAAAAATTTATTTTCAAACTGATATTAAAACGGCAGCCTTAACATTAACCAAAAATCACAGTATAAAGTATTCCTTCAGAGGATAAACATTCCCATTTTATAACTATCAATTTAGTTTGGTTGGTTACATCAGTGGTTCTCAATTTTTTTCAATCCACAAGCCAATTTGAAGCAAAAACCCAAGGACCACCAGTTCTACTCATCACTATGAATAAAACCCCAGAACTTTATGAAACTATTGTTTAACAATATGGCTGTTATTGTGGTTATGTTCTCTTAAAAAAAAAGTTTATATTTGTGCTTTTGAATGCAGATTCGAGTCTGCAGCTACAAAAGATACTTCAGAAAAATATCCTGACTTTTTTAGTGACTTGCATTTAAGACTAGCTCATAATCAGACCTCAATTGGAGAAGTGACTTTGGGGAAACTATGGAGTTAAATGGAAGTCTTATTTCTTGATCATCAACTCAACCCCAAATCTCTATGTTTGGGAAATTTGCAACTTCAGTCACAAAAATCCTGTGAGTGAGGCAGCATCAAATGAGGTCTGTTGCTGGAAAAACTGGCTGTGGATTAGTAATGCTAAATTTGCTAATGAGGTACATTTCCAAACAAACAACACTTCAATTATGATTTCAGTAGCTTATTTTCAAGTTATGTTCCTGGTAACTAGTAAAATAAATAACTCGAGGGGAATAAACATTAAGAAATTCCTTTATGAAAGAGAAATCAAATCAAATTTAAATAACATAAGGGGTGCATTTTATAGATTAAATTGAATTTTAAGAAACCCCACCTACTGAATCTAGATTTAATGTTGAGATCATATGTAAGCAAGAATAAACCATCTGGAAATAGCATTGGCAGTTTTGGACACTTTACCCTCTTATATGATGGTTATGTTGACAGAAACAGCTAGATATTTACTGAGTATATACTATGTGTCAGGCAGTATTTTAAGTGTTTCACGTGTATTCACTTCCTTAATCATTGATGCACTCCTAAGAATACTAAATATATATGAATAGAATTTTTATTGTTGACACTATTACAGATGTTCCCTATTTCACCCCCTCAGCCCCCCTCTACCCGGCAGCCCCCCTTTACCTCTTTGTTGTCTGTGTCCATGGGCTATGGGGCTATGTATATATGCATTTATGTTCTTTGGCATTTAACACCTACTGAGCACTTGCAAACTATTAAATGGTTTACATGTATTATCTTATTTCACTCTAACAGTAGGTTTTGTTACCAAAAGTTACCATTCTGATAAAGAATGGATGTTTTTCACTATAATTAATTCTTTCAAAACATTTCATGAAAATTTTGGGGGAAAATGCCTATCATAAACTATAATTTGATAAGTACTTATCAAAGTATCTATATTAAACTTATCTTCATGTCATATCACTTTCTTATTCTTTATTTTATTTCACCTTGGTGGAGACAGCAAGATTCTGTGAATGTCATTTTGAAAAAAAGAAAGTTTCAGTTTCTCCAAAGAGCAATATAAAGATAATTTTCAAATGAAAACTTTCTTTTCTGTAGTTCACAATGAGTCTTTAGATCACTGTCATGTTTTGAATTATGCACCCCCCCCCACAGTAAACTGTTGAAGTCCTAACACCCAGTACCTAAGAATGTGACCTTATTTGGAAACAGGGTCATTGTAGATATAATTAGTTAAGATGAGGTCATACTTGAACAGAGTGGTCCCCTAGTCCAATATGACTGGTGACCTTATAAGAAGATGGCTATGTGAAGACAGAAACACTGGGAGACTGCCATGTAAAGACAGAGGATTGGAATGATGGATCTACGAGCCAAGGAATGCCAAGGATTGCTGGCAAACCACCCGAAGCTAGGAAGAGGCAAGAAAGGATTCCCTTACAGGTTTTGGAAGGAGCATGGACTTGCTGCCACCTTTATCTTTGACTTCTAGCCCCTAGAACTATAAGCAATAAATTTCTGTTGTTTCAAAGCACCCAGTTTGTAGTACTTTATTATGGCAGCTCTAGCAAACTAATACAACCATTGAGAAGATTTTTGCTCATATACTTGCATAGCATTTTTCACTACTGAAACCAGTGTATCTACTGTTATGGATTTCCTAAAATAATAGATACATCCCTGTAAGCAATAGGAGGAAATAATGATAGAAAGATATTTGGAATATGCTTGAAATGGATAGGAACAGAGCCTAGAATTTAATTTTTTCAGGTCAAACACAATGTTAGCAAAATAATCCCTGATTTTTATTTATAGATCTGTGGAATCCAGACAATTCTACATGAGCAATTTCCCCATAGTATAGAATAGTATGCACTCACTATTATTTATTAGACTAAAGTGAAAAAAAAATGCTATAGTTTCCTAAATCTTTCCTTCTGTCTGGGAGGTCCATGTTTGGGCCAATTTAGTTTTTTTACTTAGGAAGTGACTTCTCTTACTGTACTTCCCAAGGTGGTTTGGGGCATTATTACCTATCTAGGTCACCAAATTAGAAATCTAGGGTTCAGCCTGTCATCCTGCCATACTCCCTCTTGTCCCACCCTCTACATTACTTGACAGTTGATTCCGTTTTCTAATCTATATTCTGTCAAACTCTCCTACTCCATCACCCCCTCCCCACCCCAAGGTTCAGGCCCTCACCATCTCTGGCCTGTGTTATGATAGAACAAAACCTAAAGTGAAATTCAATCAAGCCATTTAGAGTTGCACTGACTGATATGGTAGCACTTGTCACGTATGACTATTAAATTTTAAATTAAGTAAAATAAAACTAAATTAAAAAATTCAGTTCCTCAGTCCAAGTAACCACATTTCAAGTGTCAATTTTCACTGTGGCTCGTGGCTACAGTATCACTGCATGTTATAGAACATTCCATCGTGGCAGAGGGTTCTATTGAGCAGTGCTGCTCTAGAACTAACCTCTGTTTCAGGCAAAAAAGGGGCAAGAGAAAGAAATTAAATAACATCAGAAGCAAGCAAATAGACATATATATTGAATATGATATATTCTTTAGGTTTAGTTGGTCCAGTTTCTGCAACAAGTCAATGCAATGAATAAAAAGGGGGAAGAGGTAATGCTTTATACTAAAAGACACATGTAGATGTAATACATGGACCTTGTTTGGATCCCAATTTGAGCAAGCCAATTGTAAGTATGTTTTTGAGACAATTATGACAATTTGATTATGAATGAAAATTTGGTGATTTTTAAATTTCACTGCATGCTGGTATCCAATTTGGATCTTGGGATGTCTATTTCCCTGACTTTTAACATCTGTCGCAGCTTCAGATACAAAGGAGGGATCCAGGGCTGGCCATGAGACATCCTGAATGCAATGAGTGAGCAAGCAGAGAGCAAGGCAGAACTAGGCAAATGTGGACATTTGGGATGGGAAAAGGGTCTCTTCTCTGGCAGCAAAAGGACAGCCCACAGCAAACAAGTCCCTCAGTGCACCAGAACTTTCAAACCACTCTAGGTACGTATCACTCTCTCAGAAATGTCTCCTCTCTGGGAGCAAGATGGGGCTGTGGTTCTGAGGATTGGAGGCAGACTGTATTATTAACAGGGAATGATCAATTTGATGAGAAGTTAAGAGACTAGAATTGAGGTCCAGCATCAGGAGATGGGGCTGGCATTAATGAGAAAAGAAGGTGGGTCTGGGGTTGGAATTTCCACTGATATTATAAACCTGGATAATTGAAGAGTCATGTGAACTAGAATTCTGGAGAGAAGAGGACACAAGAGCAGATGTTGTCCTCTTTCCTCCACCAAGGAAAGGCTACATTCCAGAACCCTTTATCTGACAGTGGTCCTTAAAGACAGAAGTGAACCATTTTAAAGCTCCACCCGCTACACTGGTTTCCATTAGTTCTGAACTGGGCAAAATTTGTTTCCTTTGGTTCTCCTTTTCCTCTTCTCCCCAAAAGGTTGAGGGGGAAGGTCTATCTCTTAAGAAAGATAGTCCAAAGTTTTATCTTTAAAAAACATTTTATTTTTAATTGTCATAACAAATATAGAACATAATGCATTTTAAAGTGTATAGGTCAGTAGTGTTAAGTATATTCACACAATTGTGCAACTGATCTCCAAAACTTTTTCACCTTGCAAAACTGAAACTCTATACAGTACTCATTAAACAATAACTCACAGTTCCCATCTTCTCTCTGGCCACCATCATTCTACTTTCTGTTTCTATAAATTTCACTATTTCAGATACCTTATACAAGTGGAAACATATTTGGCTTTTGTGACTGACTTATTTCATTTATAATGTCCTCAAGGTCAATACATGTGTAGCATATATAGATTTCATTCTGTTTTAAGACTGAATAATATCCCACTGCATGTATACACCACAATTTGTTGACCCATTCACCTGCCAATGGACGCTTAGTGTTGCTTCCACCTCTTGGCTATTGCAAATAATGCCTCTATGAAACATGGGTGTGCAAATCCAAAGTTCTTTTACTACATGGTGGATTGCAAAATAGCCATAAATTATTCCCCTTTCTGTATCCACATGCCTTTGTGATGTGACTTTGCAGTTTTTCCCATCAAAGTGCGGAGTCTATTTCCTTACTACTTGAATCTGGGCCAAGCTGATGATTAGCTTTGGCCAATGGAATGAGACAGAAGCAATATACTACTGGTTCCAAGTCTGACCTTTAAGAGTTCACACACATTTCTGCTTGCTCTCTTGGAACCCATGCAAACAAACCCAGGTTAGATTATTGGAGGATGATAGAGCATATGGAGCAGAGATGAGCCATCTCAGATGAGGCCTGAAAGATGTGCATTCTATATAATGGATAGGTAGCAACTATGGAGCCATACTCATAATATTGAATGGTGAGTTTTATCAAAATCCATTTCAACATAATTCTGACAATTGTTAGCAAAGCTGACCTGGAGGCTAATGCAGATACATAAGTGAGCCTATAAGAGGCCAGTATAAATGTTTTTGTTTGTTTGTTTGTTTTAGTATCAGAAAGGTATATTAGAAAATTCTCACCCTTGAACTGTGTAGCAGGTGATGCAGTCCTGCCATTCATTAAAACAGACTGGAGGGAAATAAACCTGTTTCCAAAGTAGTCCTTATACAAAAATACATAAAAAGCAGTTTCTGGTGTGACTTGTGCTCTGCACATCTGCCCCTTGACATTCCAAAGTGTCCCACCAATGGCTATGGATACCCATTTTACAGATGGGAGAATGAGGCACCAACAAGCTGTTGTACCAATGGCTGTTAGGAGTTGCCTTTCTCTGCCTGGCCCAGGTGAAAGATAATGGGAGAAAGAGACTGAGGGGACTGAGTGGGGGTGGGGTGGGGGGAAGGTCTGTGTGGTGTCTTCCTCAATCCCTGAAAGAGGAGGGAAGGTGCTCAGCCCAAATTGCTAATCTGCAGAATTATGAGCTACAAAATGGTTGTTGTCATAAGCACTTTTGATTTGCTCTATAGCAATAGACAACTAATACATATTATTTCTCTTTTAACTATATGTATGCTTCCCTGGGAATTGAATCCAATTTCATAGTGATTTTAATAATCACATCTACGTTGAATGACTCAAAATCACTCTCCCTAGCACTGACTCTGATTTTTGCATACCTCTATCTTGAATTTGGAACTCCGTGTTGGATACTCTATTGGGATATCATGTTAACACTTCAAACACAATATTGTGAAAGATGAAATTATCATCAAATATCCAAGCCTTATACCCTGTATTGATATTTCTATTACAATTGGTGGTACTACCATTCTTTCAGTCAACCATACTTGGAAGTTCAGTGTCATCTCTGATTTTTTTCACTTCTTTTTTTTCCCTTTCTTCATTGATGTCTGAATACAGTTTTTTCTATTTTCTCACCACCACTTTCCCCCACCTTACCGAAGCCCACCTCCCACCCTCAAGCCCCGCCCCCCGGACGGCTCCATCCATGGGTCCCTCATTCATGTTCATTTATGTCCCCTTCCCTTCTCATATTATTTCCCTCTCCCCTCCCCTCTGGTTACTGTCAGTTTGTTGTCAATTTCATCCTTTCATTTCTTTTCATAGTCAGTCAGATGATATTTTCCAAGAAACTTTTTGCTATTTTCCCTCTTTTTATATCTGTAGAACTACTCACGTATCAAAGCTTCCTTACTGTTTCCCTCATCTCTGGCCTCTGCACCCTTAAATTAATCTTACACAATGGCTTAAAATTCATTCTTCTAAGATACAGAGTGATGAGTTCACTCCTTAGCTTTATTCATTACAAGCATATTTTCTTATGACTGTTTATTTCAACATCTGGGTCATCCCCATTGGTTCTCTCTACTGATTGTTTTTTTTTTTCCTCTTAAGTATGGGTCATGTTTTCTTATTTCTTCATATGACTAATAATTTTGGATTGTATCCTGGATATTGTAAATGACATGTTTTAGAGATTCTGGATTCTGTTCTGTTCCTCCAAAGGAACTTTTTGTTTGTTTTTGCAGGCAGTTAACTTGGCTGAGGTCAAATTCCAAACTGTCTCCCCCATGGTGGGCAGCAGCTGAAATCTTAGTTCAGATTTTTTTAAACTTTGCATAGGCTTCTTGGAGTCTGCCCTGCACATGTATACTTCCAGGATCAGCCAGCAATTTAGGCAAAGTTTAAATACAGAAATTAAAGTACTCCCTTTCTGTCTCTTTCCATTCAGAGATTTTCATCCCCCACCATGTCACTCTAAATTCTTAACTTTAAGTTAATAAAACTGAGAGTTTAGCTGCCCTGCTTGGTGAAGACTGGGACTTGCCTTCAGGCAAAAAGTTGTAAAATAAATATAGGAAACTCGCAAAGAGCTGATGTCCTTCAAATGCTGACCCCTTCCACCATCTGCCTGCTTTCATTTGCTGTCCAGTATCTTCAGGTAGGATTTTAAAAAAAAATCTTGTCCACTGGGTGGAAGGGGGTGAAGGGGGAAAAATGGGACAACTGTAATAGCATAAATAATAAAACATTCAAAAAATTTTGTCCAGGGTTTATAGTTGTTATATAGACAAAGAAGGTCACAAGGAGCCACATGGACATTATCAGGAGCAGAATCGCTTCACAAATTAAAAATCCTTCCATAATTCTTCAGCGAAGTCTGTGGAACAAATCTAGGACTTGATATGTATTATAGACTCTCACTAAATGTGTTACTCATGCCTCCCCACTTCTGCTAAACACTTTCCTGTCTCTGAGCTTTTGTTTACTTTGTTCCTTCCTGTTAAATGCCGGTCTCATCGCTGTCTATCAAAATGTTATCTATCTTTCAAGTGCCCCAGTGCCTGGTCCTCGGTCTCTGTTCTACTCTGTCAACACTTTCTCCCTTTTGAGCTAATCCAGGTCCATGGATTTAAATACATATATGTGCTAATGATCCACAGATCTATATCCTCAGCCCTAATGTCTCCATTGAGCTTCAGATTTGTATATGTTACTGTCTACTTGATATCTCCACTTGGATGTCCAACAGATATCTCAAACTTAACATGGTCAAATTAGAATACTTGTTTTTCTCTCCTCTCAGCCTCTCTCCCTCTGCAGGCCTTCTCAATTTCATTAAATGCTACTGCCATTCATAAGTCAAAAGCCTAGGAGTCATATTTAATTCCCCTACTCTCCTCACATTCTATGTGCAATACATCAGGAAGTCTTTCTGGCTCTATCTTCACAACAGATCTTTAATCTACTTCTCTCTAGCTCCAGGTTAGCAATAGAATATAGTCACCATAATCTCTCACCTGAACTCTCCCATTTGCCTCCTGAGAGGTGTCCTTGCTGCCATTCTTACATAGCTACAAACCTTTCGCCAACCTACAGCCATAGTGATCTTTTAAAAATGCAAACCAGATCATGTTAACCTCCTACTGAACCCTTTAGTGGTTTCTCAAAGTACTCTTTCCTATGCCCTACATGGTCTTATGTGATTTGAACCCTACCTACCCTTTGACTTCATCTTCTATCACTCTCCCCTTTTCTCATTACACTCTGCTCACATAGCCCCGCTTATATTTCTTGATTTCTCCAAACTCTTTCCCTTTCACTGGAGCACTCACTCTACTCTCAAATCTTTATTTGCTTGGTCTGTCTTCCATGTTGGACTGCAACCTCTGTGAGGGCTGGAACCTTTCCAGTAAATTTTTTTTTGAAAGATGGAATGAATTCAGCATCAATGCATTTTCTTCACAAAGACTTTCCAGTACCTCTCTGAGAGCAATATACTCTCACTCTCCTTGAATTCTATGTCCACATCTCTTTTAGCATTTACTACTTTCTACAGTATTTTATGTTATAGTCATTTATGTAAGTGTTTTATCCTCCCAAGTTAATTGTGATGTTAGAATGGGCAGAATCCCTGCCTGATTCATCTGAATATTTCCCACATGGCTTACTACAGGGCTTTGCACAGAGGGATGCTGGTAAGTGTTCAGTGAATGAATAAATAACTAAGTCAATATTTATTTCTATTGACAGGGAGTATCATTAACATTAAAAACAGTGCCAGCACTGTCTTAGTTAGGTTATTGCCAAATTCTTTTGGAATAAATAAAACATAATTCACCAAAATCTGTTTTATGAAATGTTTTAAGTGTTTTGTAATGTTTCAGTGCTTAATTAGAAATGGAGAAAACTACTGCAGTGTTCTGATTGAGGTACATTTGAATAACACTGCCTGAAATGTTCAGGCAACCAATATATCTAAATGTTCTAAAAACATACCAATGAGTCATGACTAATTCAGTCAGCAGAATTCCATGGGTATGTTCTATATAATGGATAGGTAGCAATTATGGGTTCATATTCAGAAAGTTCGAATGGTGAGTTTTATCAAAATTCATTTCAACATAATTTCAGTTCCTGAAATAGAAAAAAATTCACTTTAATCATACAAATCTCAGAACTGAACCTCAAATAGACTCTTTTTATGATCTCATCTTCCTCCTGGGCTCTGTTTTACTTATTCTTTCTCATCTTATAGTCCTTGCTGCTGAATTATGCCTTTTCCTGGTACTATTTCAAGCTTCAACTCAGCGTCTAAACTCATTCACCAATTCTATTAATGCCATAACACTTTCACCTCAGAGAGAAATACTTTTTAATATATTTTTCATCTAATAGAACTATTGACAAGTTTTATTGCCATAGTTTGCTGGCTATTTTTTGCTCTTTTTACTTGCTTTATTGACTTTTTGGTACAGCAAGACCAATATTTTAGACTGTGGGTCATTTATTTGGGGGTGCTTGCTTACTTATTTTTATTTTTTATACTTCTGTATTTTGCATGTATTCTGTTGTATTTTGCTCAGGTTCAACAAAGTAGAGTTTTAATATATTGGAAAGAGGAACTGAAGAATAGCCAACATGGAAAATGTATAATTGAAAATATGTGACCAAGGTAAATGAAATGTAACATTAAGATGTTCTTAATCTTGAACTTCAGAAGACATTGCTTATAAGTGACATTGTGGAACAAAGTATTAAATAATTCAGTACCACTGATGTCATCGTTATCTGCACAAAAACATTTGACTGAAGATGAATAATCTTTTCTCTCTTCAAGTTACTTTGCATGAGAGAATTTTTCCTTCTTGTGCAGTTTCAATTCTATTCATCTTTTTATCCCAATAGTTAAGCTTTTAGAGTAATGCACAATAGTCTAGTTAACAAAAAATGAAGCTAAAATATTACCCTTTTGTATTTATACCAGGGGTAGCTTATCAGGATGTTTTTTACTTCAAAGAACTGAAGACCCAACTAAAATAAGCTTAAAGAATAAGGAAATTTATTATGTTATACAATAAGAGGACTAAAATTAAAATGCATGGTTAATTAATTCAGTGACATGACAATAATATTAAAAACCCAGGCTCTTTCCATTTTTTTACTCTGCCATTCTCAGATAATTGGTTTGGTCCTCAGGCTTGTCATATCATGGTTGCAAGATGACTGCAACAGTCCCAGCTGTCATACGTAGACAAAATAATTTTTTTTCTCGTAGTTCTGTTGGCCAGAAGTCCAGAATCAGTTGTTGGCAGGATTGATTTCTTCTGGAAGTTCTGGAGAAGAATCTATTTCTTGCTTCTCTCTTAGCTTCTGCTGGTTGCTAGTAATCCCTGGTGTTCCTTGGCTTATAAATGCATCCCTCCAATAATACCTCTATCTTAACATGGTGTTCCTTCCTGTGTGTATCTGTGTCCTCACATGGCCTTCTTATAAGGTCACCAGTTAGTGAATTAGGAGATCTTATTAATCCAGTATCACCTCATCTTAACTAAATGCATCTGCAAAGACCCTATTTCCAAGTAATGTCACATTTTGAGGGGCCAGGAAAACGTGAATTTTGGGACAACACTATTTAACCCAGTACAGTGGCTAAACACTTTCTATACCCACGTGACCCCTTGGCAACTTAATGGGAAAGAAAGAAGGATTTTTTCCAAAGGAAAGTCAGTAGCCTGTCTGAAGGAAAGTGATATGAAGAACGCTGTAGCCAACTTTCATCATTATTAAAAATTATACTCCAGCCCTGGCCAGTGTGGCTCAGTTGGTTGAGCACTGGCTGGTAAACTGAAGGGTCACAGGTTCTTCATCAGGGCACATGTCTTGGTTGCAGGTTTGGTCCCAGTAGTGGTGCATATGAGAGGCAACCAATCGATGTTTCTCTCCTTCTCTCTCCCCCTTCCTTTCCTCTTTCTAAAATCAATTTTAAAAATTATTTAAAATTACATTCCATACATAAATGTTTAACACATTACTATGTATACAACTCTGTCGAGTCTCTCTATAATGTTTATGCACATATGTGTATACATGTGTGAGACTACATGAGTACTGTAGGTAGCAGACAGCTTGTTTTGTAGTGAGTGATTAATGGCAAATGTGCATTTGATGAAGTTTCAATAAAATTGTGTTAAAGCAAGAACACAAATAGCAAATTCTGATTAAATAGTATTTAACAAAGAAGGATTCTCAATACAATATAATTCTCCCAAACATGTCCAATCAGTTGTAAAATTCTTTTTTAAAGATTTTATTTATTTATTTTTAGAGAGAATGGAAGGGAGGGAGAAAGAGAGGGGGGAGATATATCAATGTGTGGTTGCCTCTTGTGCAGCCCCTACTGGGAACCTAGCTTACAATCCAGGCATGTGCCCTAGACTGGGAATCGAACTATGACCTTTTTTTTTGTTGTTGTTACATTTGAGTTCGATTTTTTTTAAAGATTTTATTTATTTATTTTTAGAGAGGGAAGGGAGGGAGAGAGAGAGAGAGAGAGAGAGAGAGAGAGAGAGAGAGAGAGAGAGAGAGAGA
>PVIA01015022.1:0-24373 GCA_004024845.1 Tonatia bakeri | reverse complement strand
AAAAAAAAAATGTTAAAAAAAAAAAAAAAGAAATCCCGCACACTTCTTTGCAGAAATCAACAAATTAACTCTATCATTCAAATGCAAATGCAAAGAATTCAGAATAATCAAAACAATCTTCAAAGAAGAACACAATTGAAGAAGTCATACTTGTCTATTTAAAAACTTACTCTGAAGTTACAGTAATCAAAGTAGTGTGGTACTGACATAAAGATGAAATATACAGATCATTGGAATAGAAGTTGAGAGTCCAGGAATAAACCCACACATTTATGGCCAGTTGATTTTCGACAAGGATACCAAGGCCATTCAATGGGGAAAACATTCTTTTTAACAAATGGTGCAATAATTGGATCTCCGCATGGAAAACAATGAAGTTGAACTTCAACCTCACACCATGTACAAAAATTAACTCAAAATGGATCAAAGACCTGAATTAAGAGCTAAAACTATAAAACTCTTAAAAGGAAACATACTTGTAAATCTTTGTGACCTTGAAATAGGCAATGGTCTAAAACATGACATCGAAAGCATAAGCAACAAAATAAAAAATAGATACATTGGACTTCATCAAAATAAAAAAATTTTATACACCATACAAGTTGAAAAGAAAGAATAGAAGAAAATATTTGCAATCATATATCTGATGAAGGACTTATATTTGGAATAGATACACAACACAAAACAACTCAACAATAAAGACAGGTAACCTGATTAACAAATGACATCTCTCCAAAGAAGATCTACAAATGGCCAATAAGCACTCGAAAAGATGCTCAGAGTTATTAGTCACTAGGAAGATGCAAATCAAAACTGTGGAACAGCATTTCACACCCACTTGGAATGGCTGTAATAAAAAGACTGACAGTAACAAGTGTTGGTCAGGATGTGATAAAATTGGAGCCCTGATGTACTGCTGGTGGGAACACAGTTTGGCAGTCTCTAAAAAAGATAAACAGCCCTGCCTGGAGTGGCTCAGTGGATTGAGTGCCAGTCTCACACAGTGCCACAGTCACCCCTGGCCCTGTGTTAGAGTTGCGTTCAGAACCTGCTCTGGCGTGCTGGCCCTCAGAGATGGCCACCATCTGTACCATCACTACTACTAACCCAGGATCCCAGGATCTGCGTCCCAGACGCCCAGGCCTTTGGTAAACATACATGCCCCCACAGACTGGCCTGGTAACTGGCTCCCAGGATGTCGATTCCAATGGATTTAATATCACAAGCGGTAGTTGTGAGAGTCCAAGTGTTGTGATTAAGGCTGTGTGCTTTAGGGGGAAAGTAATGGAGGGAGAGACCAATAAATGGATGGGTGGATAAAGCAAACAGGGCAAAATTTTAACTTTGTTGAGTCTAGGCAGAAGGTGTAGAGGTACTTGAATTATTCTTTAAGTTTGAAAAGTTTGAAAATAAAAATTTGGGGAAAATTTGAACAAAATATGTGGGGTTTGGAAAAAGACTGGCCTAGTCCAAATCTTAATAAACTGACTAGTTGTGTAAATTTGGACAAGTTTCTTAACTTTGTATCATCAATTTATTTACATAGTGAAGATAGCAATAATTATTTTCAAACTATTTATTACACTTTCATATGTTGTATGTCAAACATCTAGCATATTCTCTGGCATTAGTATTGTTCAATAAAAGGTAATATTAAAACAGCTACTTATGAAATGGTAAGCTCTTCTAGAACCTTGAGAAGCAAACTGGAAGCAACAAACTAATTTGAAATAGTTTATGAATATGCTGATTCCCTATGTCAGTGCCAATGAAGGTTTTCTTTTCTCTTTTTTACAGCTTTTCTACGATACTGCAGGAAACTGTGAAGGACCTGGCCCCTCGGTGCGATGTGATGTTCATGCTTTCCGAAGACGGCAGCGGAAAGGGAGCAGCTCTGATCACCGCCGTGGCCAAGAGGTTGCAGCAGGCGCAGGACAACTAGGAAGCCCTCCCGGTTGGCCCCACGCACCTCCGCGCCTCGGGTTCTGACCAGCCTCCCTCCGGCAGATGAGTGGGTCCGGGGCCAACAGGCAGGCTTCTGGCCGACCTCGCCTTCTGGGTGGCCGAAAGAGAACCCCAAGTTCTTGAGTATTCTTAGCTTTTTGTTTCTGGTTTTCGAGGGCAGTACATGATACCTCTATTTGGTATATTTGGGCTCAAGATGAGCCAGCTTGTAAAATCAAAGCATGTGGCTTGAGACATCATCCCCTTTCAGCAAATTTCTCAGTTGAGAGCTGACCCGTCAGTTCTCCGTGGCTTTGGGTCTTGTGGCCGCTGCACTTGGCAGTGTGCGGGCTCTGCCCCTGTGGCCCAGCTGGCCGAGTGCCCGTGGCTGTGCTTCAGCCTTTGCTGTAGTGGACTGGGCCCTCTACTTGTCACGTTGCACACGTGATAGGGCTGGGGACTTACATCGTCAGCTGGAGATCTAATCTAACTTGTCCTTACTTTGTCACATTGACTCCAAAGACTGGAATACCCAGTCCAGCCAGGGAGCCTGTGGGAAGCTGGCCTTGCTCACCAGGGAGCAGTGTCGGCACCCCGTGGGACTTTTTCTCAATGTGTGTCATTGGGAGGGGTGTCTTTGGGGGCACCTGTTTTTCATTTCACAGGTGGTTTGTGCTGCTATTGTTGATACTAGTTTTGAGGACTGTTGGGTATAGGAAATCCAGTAAATGAATAAAAAGTATTTTACTTCCTAAGAATCTCTGCATGAGGTATTACTGTTTACTGCTTGCTTGGTAACTCCATGCTCTGCTGGTGGAATAAGGGGCACAGAGTTGCTGAGAGAGTCTCCCCAGTCCAGCCTTCCTACCAATGGGGGAAAATATACAGAGTATCTTCTACAATACCTTTAACAGATTATCCCAATTTCATTTGAATGCAAACTCCCAGCGACTATCGTGTGATCCCACAGTTTAAAAGAGTGAGAGAGAGGCCCCTAGAACTGGGGAAAGACCAGGGAGTGAGGTTCACTGGGAAATGTTTTTTTTTCATGCATTCAGTAAACAGATATTGCTGTGGGTGGGTGCTAGATTAATCAAAATGAACTTTGTTGTATTTCAGGATTATATCTCCCTGGAGAGAGGCTGTATGGATTTATTAAATTTATCTTTTTGTATTTAAGGTTATGTCTTTGGGGAAATGTCTCACGGTGAGGTTTTGTCGTAGTGCACCCCAAACCCTGTTGTCTCTGTCATCTGTCTGGAGTTCTCCCGTTCCTTGGTGAGACGCCTCCAGCACCCGGCCCCCTCCCCTGGTTCTGCTGGGGGTCTCTCCCTTTGCCGTCTGCTCAGACAGGTGGTCTGGCCCCGGTTCAGGCAGCCGCACCACCACATTCGTCCGCAACCTGGTCTCTCAGCGCGTGTTTGGCAAGACGGCCAGCCATGGTCTGTAACCCACGGTATCCAGGCAACTTGGTGCGTTCCGACTGATTGATGGCATCACAGAGTCCTTGACCCGAAACGGAACTGCAGAGGGTGGACAGCGGCTTGCTGTCCTTGGACAGGTCCAGCCCCGCAACACCTGGGACGATGGAGGGCTAAGTTTTCAAAGTTTCCTAGGCAAGACCAGCCACCACACCACACAACAAGGTAAATGATCCTCCTGTGAGGCCCACACACTTCCTCTTGGGAACAGCATCTTCATGTACATTTTCTGGTCCTGTGGTTACTTTCTCCCTGTGACTCTTTGACTAGAAAGAAGAGGTGAACACAGATTTAAGAACTACATTTTCTCCCTGACTCTGACTCGGTGGAACAAGTGACCTGGTTCCCATTGATCTGTCTTTAGTTGGCTAATGAACGGCAATTGGGGGCAATGAATTTCTCACACCCACTTCCCTCCACCCCCACGGTCTTGGCAGTCCCTCTCTTGCTGTTTTACAGTTGAAACTCCTGGTAAAGCATATTTTATTAGAAGAAGGTGGGGACTTGGGAGAAGTTGGATAATAAAAGAGGGATCTGATAGCTCATACTTGGGGTGAACTAGGAGGGGCAATTAGGGTGGAAGAGTTTAATTCATTTCTGGTGCAGCTAGGGACAGAATGGAGCTGGGGAGAAAGTGAAAAATACTTTAAAAATTGTCTTTTTTTTTAAATATGAGAAAGAAAGAGAGATAAAAATAAAGGTACACCACTGAGAATAGTTTGGGGGCACTGGTCTAAAGAGCAGAGAAGCACTACCACCACAAGAGGCAATTCCAAGGGGTGCCATTCACACCACAGTCTCTACATGGCCCGGTTTCCACTGAGTCACCTCTTTGGCAGTTAGCACGGCCAGCGCAGCCCTTCCCAAAGCTTGTTCTAGGATCAACGAGGTGTTCCCAAGAAGCCATTCTCTGGAGTAACCTTTTCCTTTAATTCTCAAATAAAATGGCTCATTTCTCCACCCCACATTCTGCAGAAAGGCCTCAGGTTCCAAGAGTTCCTGAAGGGAACGCTTGTACCCTCGGCGCCTCCTCTAATCCCTGCTCCTGCTCGCTTCTCGTCTCAGCCGCCCTCCAAAGTCCCGTGGCCGCTGCCTCTCTCTCTGCTTCGGTTGATACGTGGAGCTGTCCCTTCCTCTTTGATTCTCCAAAACACCGTTAACTCGTGGCCAGTGTGTGGAACAGACCTAACCAAAGGTTCGGGGATGATGGAAGGGACTACTTCACAGAATAGGCAACACTGTAAACATGAGTGTTGGATAACAAAATTCCATGGCCATCCCCTCCCCAGAGAGTTTTCCACTGCCCGTCTTTCTCCATGAGCTCTGCTGGCTCCTGTGTTGTTCAGATTCTTCTCACATTCTCTGGAGACTTCTCTCTTGTCTTCTCTGAATTCTGGACAACTCACATAAAATGAAAATTTTTTCTTGCTTTTTTAAAAAAAAGATTTATTTATTTTTAAAGAGAGGGGAGGGGAAGGAGAGAAAGAGAGGGAAAGAAATGCCAGTGTGGGAAAGAAGCATCCACCTCTCACACATTCCCGACTGAGGACCTGCCTGCAACACAGACATGTGCTCTTACTGGGATTCGAACCCACGACCTTTCTTTCACAGTCCCTCAGGCTAACGTGCAATCCACTGAGCCATACCAGCCCGGGCTCTCTTGATTTATTTGACAGAGCAAGTGATTCTCCTATGGTATCAGTCCACTCCTATGCCAGCCCCAAACCTCACCTTTCCAACCAAAAAGACCCCTTTGAGGTGTTTGAATAAAAAGAGTGATTTTCTCCCTAAAAGGAATTATTCTGTTAGAGTCAAACAACAGCAAACTTTATTTCTTGACATAGAGTAAACTACATATTTAAAGTATATAATTTGATACATTTTGATGACATCACCACAAACAAGATATTGAACATGTCCAATACCATAAAAAGTTTCCTTGTGACCCTTTGTAACCCCTCCTTCCCACTTCTTATTTCTTCTTCCGTACTCAGGTAACTATTAGATTTGCTTCCTGTTTCTATAAAATTTATTTTGCATTTTCTAGATTTTTATATAAATGGAAGCATACAGTTGGTTCACTTTTTTAATTTGGCTTCTTTCACTCAGTATACCTATTTTTTTTTAATCCTCACCCAAGGACATGCTTACTGATTTTAGAGAGAGGGGGCAGTGGAGGGAGAGAGGAGGAGAGAGAAACATCCAGTGACTGGTTGCCTTTCCTGTGCACTCAACTGGGGACTGTTCTCACACATGCCAAGGCTGGGGATGAATCTGCAGCCCAGGCGTGTGCCCTGCCTGGGAACCAAACCTGTGACCTTCCAGTGTACAGGATGACGCTCCAACTGAGCCACAGTAGCCAGGGCTTAGTATAGTTATTTTGATATACATTCATGTTGTTGCAAGTATCAAGAGCTCATTACTTTTATTGCTGACTATTCTGATGCTTGGATATACCACAGTTTGCTTATCCATTCACCTATTCATAGGTATTTGGGTTGTTTCCAGTTTTTGGCTATTGCAATTTAAACAGCAAGAGTATTATATACAAGTCTTAGTATGGACATGTACTTTCATTTCTCTTGGATTAATACCTAGGATTACAATAGCTAGGTCTTTTGGTTAAATTTTAATTAATTAATTAATTAATTATTTTATTGTTGTTCAATTACAGTTGTCTGCTTTTGGTTAAATTTTTAGACAAAAGCAAAACTGTTTTTCCAAGTTGCCGAACCATTTTATATTCACATCAACAGTATCGGAATGGGCGCGTTTCTCCACGTTTGAGGACACTGGGTTGGCTGGTCGTTTTAATTTTAGACCCTCTAATAAGTGGGTAGTTATGCGTAATTATGGTTTAACTTATGTTTACCTGAGATTTAACATCTCATCATATGTTTATTGACAAATGTTCCCCTTCTGTTAAATGCTTTATTCATCGCTTTTGCCTATTTTTAAACCGAACTGAGGCTTTTTTATTGATTTGTAGAATTCGTTATATACTGGGGAGGACAAAAGTAGATCTATAGTTATAAATAAATAATACAATAATTAATAAATAATACAAAAATAAACTCCGTCTTGCATACTCACAACTATAAACCTACTTTTGCCCATCCCTGTGTTGTGGATCTAGTCCATTGTCGCTTTTAGGTATTTCAGATGTCTTACCATTTACAGCTTGTATTTTCATTTTCCTTAAGGTTTTGAGTAACATAGCTCTAAATGTCATATTGTTAAGAGTCTCATCCTTTTTTAAAAAATTAGCATGTTTTTGTGTGTTTTATTTAACCAATCTCTCTTTACCCTCAAGGTCAGAAAGATTTTAATAGTATTGTCTTCTAAAAACAAAATTAAAGTTTTGTTTTTGACATTTAGTTTTTAGTTTAAGTGAAGATGATTTTCATCTGTGATATGAGTCATAAACAATTTCATTTCTTCCCCATATAGATAGTTTTGCAAGCTATCTCTTTTAAATAGTCCCTTCTTTCTCTACTGATGACATGCCAGCTAATTAAATTCCACAAAAAACAAAAACGCCTTGTTGGCAATTGTATTGACGTTGCATTGCGTCTGTAGATCAGTGTGGGGAGAGAGACCTTTTTAAGATGCTGTTTCTGCCTAGCCATTGCCTTGGGACGTCTCCCCATTGGTGTGGGTCTTCTCTGATGTTCTCCGAAAAGCGTTGTAGTTTTCTGCATTAGGGCTTGCACTCTTTTTTCCTTAGATTTACTCTTAAGTAGTTTATAGTTTTGTTGTGAGTATAAATGGAGCCCTTTAAAAAATGTTTAGACCCTAATTGTTTGGTTGCTGATGCAAAGATATACAATTGATTTATATCATTGATCTTATATTCAGTCACATACTTTTCCATTACTTTCATTAATCTTTTTAACTCCCTATCCCCTCTCCCTGGTAATTACTGATCCATCCTCTGTATCTGTGATTCAGGGGTTTGTTGTTTTTTTTTTTTTTTTACATTCCACATAAAATTGATATTGTACAGTATTTGTCTTTCTCTGTCTGACTTATTTAGCTTTGCACAACACCCTTAAGGCCTATCCCTGTTGTCACAAATGGCAGGATTTTCTTTTTTTTATGGAAGAATAATATTCCATTGTATAAAGACACCATATTTTCTCTATGTATTCACCCACTGATGAACACTTAGGTTGTTTCCATGTCTTGGCAATTGCTAATAATCCTGCAGTGCACACGGAGATGAAGATAACTTATCTAAGGGAAATGATTCTTGTAAATAAATAGCAAGAAATGATTCTTTTACATAAATACCCAGAAGCCCTGTAGGACTTTTTACTGTCTATTTTTTCTCTTGTGTATGGGTCACATTTTTCTACTTCTTTGTATTAGTTTATCTATCTATCTGGCTAGCTAGCTACCTAGCTTTGTACATTATGTATAATAGCCCTGGAGTCTGAAGCACATTATATTTTCTCCCAGGGAGAGAACAACCTTTTCTTCCTTGAGGCAGGTGGACGGTGGACTCATTTCTTCAGTTTCTTCAGACTCATTTCGGTCTGATACTGAGCTGGATGAATTTACCTTCAGTTTCAAATATCCTGAGAGTGATGCCTGTCTTGTGTTTTTTACAGGCCCTCCCTTCAAGCAGACTTCTCTTTCCCAAACATAATGATATCTCAGGAAATCTCTCTGAATTTCCTCTAGCCCCCAGTCTCCTCTACGCTCAGCACACGGCAAACATCCCATAAGGGAGTGCTGGCCGGTGGGGGAGCCAGCGTGCACTTGATCTTCTCCAGACTCGGCTCTGTCAAGGCAGCCCAGGGGCATGCAGGGCCGCTGACCCCGTGGTTCTCTCACAGCAGGCTGGCCTCCGCTCTGACAGGCCGGCCCGGTTCTCCCGGCCCTGCCAGCTCAGGGACTGCCCTCTGAGAGGGAGGCAGTCCCGTCTCCACTCACCTTGGGCCGCCCCTTTCTGCTCTGGAATTTGGTTCCATTGGCCTTCTCTGTACTCATAGTTTTCCAGTGTCTCTAAAAAGATAATTTTTTCAGTTTATTAATTTGTTTTTTATTCTTACCATGAGTACGATGGTTAGCTTCTACATTTCACATCCTAACCACCAGTTTTAAAGACTTTAAGTTCCCATTATGATTTCTTGTTTCACTCAGCTATTTAAAAGAGCTTTTAAGTTTGTACTTTCCAAAAATATGAAGTTTTAAAGTTTATTATTTTGTAATTAACCTCTAACATAATTGTATTTTTATCATTGAATATTGTCTATATCAGGAATTGGCAAACTTTTTCTGGAAGGGGCTAGAAAATAAATATTTTCACATTTTGTGGGCCACATGTGCTGCTCCATTATAGTATGAAAGTAGCTACGGACAATATGCAGGAGGATTCACACAGCTATGCACTAGTGAAACTTAATTACAAACCCAAGTGGAAGGCTGGATTCGGCCTGGGGGCCATGGTTTGCCAAGCTCTGGTCTATATTATGTTTATTATTTGGAAATCTATAGGCTTGTGTTATAAATATTTCATGTGTATTTGAAAGTAATATGTGTCTTTTATTAGATAAAGACTTCCGTACATGTCTATGGAATCACACTTGCTCGCTTGTCGGTCAAATCTTCCATGTATTTGTTGCTTTTGTTTGTTTGGCCTAACAACAGAGACGTGTTTAAATCTCCTCCTAAAATATGCAATTGTCAGATTTTTCCTATAGATCTAACAATTTTTGCCTTAAATATTTAGAGGCCAATTTATTAGAAATTTAATATCTTCTCGAGGAATGGAATTTTTACCATTCTCGTAGAGCCCCTCTTTGTGTAAAGATGCTCTTCATTTTAATGGTCCATATTATGTGGTATTAAGTCACCAGCTTTCTTTTGGCAAGTATTTCCTGGGATGGGGGCAGGGGATCGGTGGATGTACCCTCCCCCTGCAAAGATGAGATTTTAGCACTCTCTCACACACTCTGGTCTCTCCTAGCCCGCGGGATGGGTGAGCGGTGCCTGAGGCGAGGCAGACCTTACCGGCTTACCCAGGCAGGGTTTACGCCCTGGTGTGAGTCCACGGGCCCTGGTACTGGGGCCCGAGATATTCTTGCCCCTAGTGAAGGAGCAGAAAGGATTGTCTCAGGTTATACGCAGAGAGGGGCATGAGGAGACTGTCAGTCACTCTTTTCCAAACAGCATTTTTCACTTAGAAAAACAGACATTTCGCGTGGTACAGCCGACACACGTGGATATGGTTGTTTTATTTGCGGCAGTGGAACGTAAGTGGAACTCTACACATTATTCTGTGTCTAGCTTTCTTGGATTAACAGTACATCATGGATAACTATTATTCTTTATGTCATTTTTTGTTTCTTATAAACATAAATAAAATACTGTTCATAAGGTATCACAGTGCTGATGAAAAGTTTGTCTTATAGTGAATGGTGGAGGGACAGGGGCCAGGACTGGGCACAAAAATAAACATGACGGTGGGATTAGGACTGGGGGGCGGAGGAAAGGAGATGGACATTTCCCAGGGAAACCGACATGTTAGCCAGCATCCTGGGTCACATCCATCTTCTTAGAACCGCTCCGCATTTCCTCTGGCTCCTGAACACCCACCGTGAAGCGCCTAGTGCTCACATTAGGGCTGCTGGCTCTCTTACCGCAGGTACTCATGTCTTAACCTGTGTTTTGTCTATCAGCTCTGCCCTGCACCCTCCTCCCACTGCACCCCCTTTCCCTCCTGTGCCTGGCACATGGAAGGCAGCACTCGCTGGAGCAAACGGGACCTTCCTGTCTCCTCTCAAACAGAACTAGAGCTACGTGGTGAGTCTCTGGGCCTCAGATGCCAGTGTGTCCAGATTTCTGAGTCTGCTTGTGAGGTCTGAGAACGCTTCTGGGGCAAAAACAGGGTGGACTGTCCCGGATTAAAGCTTGGATCTGAACCGTTGGACCGTGTCTGGAGTTTTTGCACAAAAGGGAATTGAACTGTAGAGCAGCTAGGAGGGTATTGTGATAGCCCCAGTGCCCTGCGCCTCCGGGGACTGGAGCCCTGTGGGAGCACATAGCTGGCATTTTTTGCTTGAGATTAGGAAGTCTTTTGCTTCCTCTGTGAAGAGGCTTGAATTCAATGACTATTGTGGTAGGATGGAGTCTTTTTTTTTTTTCTGGTAAAAATGAAACAGAAGCTTGGCTCCTGTTGTTACAGGATGGTGGGCAGATGAGCGCTCTCTCTGCTGGTGGAGAGCCCGTTTAAGAGCATGTGGTCACATTTTTGTCTGACATTATCAAGAGCATAGAGAGGCTGTGATCCAGCCTCTGATGGGTGAGCCGTTCTCCCGATGGGACTCTCCAAATGCCGTCTTTACAGCAAGAAGTGTCACAACCCCATTTCATAGTAAGTTTCTTTCGACGTTATGTTTTGGTTGACAAATTCCCTGTTATGACTCGAGGGCTGAATGTCATTTCCAGGGAGCGGTGTCTCTGCCGGGGGAGCACTGATCGGTGTGGTGAGATGACCGGACAGAGAGGCAGGTCTTTGTGTCGTGCTCCTCCCTGGGCATCAGTCTGGCTGTCTCTGAGATGGACTGGCCAGCCCTCTGGCCTCTTCCTCCTGTCGCGAAGGATGCTGGGAGAGCGTGAGAGTTCAAGTTGGAAAGCGAATTTAAGCTGCTTTTTTATACTCCACCATAGTTTGTTTTCTCTGAGTTGGATCTTTTGTTAGTGTGCTCTTTGGTGTAGAATTGTCTAGGGCTGACTTTACTTTCTCAACTGGAGAAGAAATTGGGTAGTGTCCAAATGCAGGCAGGCTGGGATTCGATATGCAGAATGGTTCAATGGATGTGCACGTGACCATACAGTGGGCTGGGTATGATGAGGAACCTCGAATCACACAAACATGTTCTGAGGACTATTTTCTCCAGAAACAAAGTAGGTCTTGGGCTGTGAAGTAGTTAATACCTGTGTAAAGCATTGATAGTTTAAATACACAATCCAAAAGCATTTCTTCTTCATCAGTCAAATCACAAAGGCAGGATTTGACACAAACCACGTGGGAGAGGAGTCACTGAGCTAGGAGGCTTGGGTCAGGGTTACGATCAGATCCTGTGTCCTTTGTTTAACTTTCTCCAGAATGTGGACCAATCTGCAAAGCCACCCTCATGTCAGCAGGCCCAGCTGATGGGCACACGTACTTGACGTTTCTATCATGGTCATGTTGCTTGAACAAAAATATTTCTAAGTCCAGGGTCATCTCTTATACTTTGGTGGGTCAGTGATTGTCTCTTCACTGAGAACCATAGGTAAGCAGGAGTGTCATCCTTGGGAGGTTGGGGGGAAGGAGGAGGGTTTCTCTGTAAGAATTCAGAGCAGGAAGGCCAGCGGAAGGCAGTCAGAGGAAGGCAGCTTTCATCTCAGACATAACCAGCCAACAATGGAAAAGGCTGCTTTGAAGGGTGAGGTACCATCTACTGGGTCTTGTCTTAGATGGGGGTGGGAGTGGTGTAGATGTGCTAGCTTCTTTCCAGTTCCCAGAAAATATGCTTTTAGCTCCTGGAGTCTCATCCCCTGGGCAATTAATCTCTGAATTGCTAAAATTCCTGTATTTTATTCCCGACTTCACCAAATAACTTGTCCCATTTCTCTCTACAGCTGCAGACTCCTATCAGGGCTTCTCTCAGAATATCAGTTGTGAAATTCCCTTCTATGTGGAGAGCAGGAGAGAGTAAGAGAGAGCCAGGACTATAATACTTTAGTGGGTGAACCCACTGAGTGCAGGCATCTGTTAGAACACAGCTCTCAGCTTCAGCAGGTCACAAAGCAGCCAGGAGGGCTTATTGAAAACAAACTGTTGGCCCTGTCCCAGATTTTCAGTGTAGGAGGTCTAGGGCCTGAGAATGGGCATTTATAACAACTTCCAGCTAATGCTGCTGCCGCTGGTGTGCCAGGGACCGCACTTTGAGAACCACTGCCCTAGAGCACAGAGACCCCACCCAGCCCACTCTCAGTAAGGCCGACGTCTGGAAGGGGCAGATTAGTGAGTATTGGGGCACATTGTCCTCCTTCTCCATAGCTTTCTCTTCTCTTTTATCAAGGTTCACTTGTCCCTTAGGGGCCTCCAAAGAAAACTCTGACCCAGACCAATGTGTCTCAGATCCAAAGTCACTTCTTCCAGGAAGCCTTCTATGAATCCCCAGGATTAGATGTCATGGCTCCCAATAGTTACCACACACAATTCACAGTTTGGAACTGTTAATTCATGTGACTTCTTAATTCATAGCTTTCTTCCCCAGAGGCTGTAAATTCCACAAAAGTCAGAATTAAGAACAGTAAGAAAGATTTCAGGAACTACCATAAAGGACACATAGACAAAACCAAGGGGGAGGGTGGAAGCAAGGGAGGGAGGTGGGTTGGGGGGCGGGGAGAAAATACAGACAACTGTAATTGAACAACAACAAAATAAATTAAAAAAACAACAAAAAAGAACAGTAGGAAAGAAATGAGGAGATCAGGTAGGGGAATTGTGGTGTGTCACCTGAAGGACTGTGGAAGAACAGGGGGTTTTGCCTACAGGGAAACCCCTTATGCAGGGGGAAGGAAGGAAGGAGGTGGCCCAGGACATGCACCAGGACTTCTGGCTCAGGGCTACCCCAGCTCTGTCTGGTACCAACCAGAGGCTTGTCTCCTCTATTTTTCTACTAACTTGGGCATTTCATTTCTGCACAGATTTTAAAACCAAAGTTGGCATTACTAGTTCTGAGCTACTTACTAGCTCTAGGCCTCAACTACTGCACCCACAAAATAAAGAGCTAAAGCCACAGGATGAGACAGAGCCAAATTCAAAAGCAGTTCTGCTACTGCTGCATTCCCATGAGCACGTGACTTAGCTTCTCTAGGCTTCAGCTTCCCTGGGCATAAGCAAATGGTCTCCACTTCCCGATGTTGTTGGAAAGCTTCAGGAGTCCATGCATGGGCAGTCCTTAGCACAGTGCCTGGAAGACAAGGTCTCAGTGGACATGAGCTACCATCGTCATCATCATCTTCATTATCCTCTTCACCATTGTCACCATCTCTGTCCCTCCCCCACCCCGCCCACACACTCAAGGTTTCTGTGAAGTTCCAGTGGGACAAAGAACTTCATAACCGTAAAGCACCATCTGAATGTCAAGGGCATCCAAGTGCCCCACCCCAACCAACAAGGCTGAAGTAACACACTTTAAAATTTTTTTTTTTTTTTTACTTTTAGAGAGAGGGGAAGGGAAGGAGAAAGAGAGGAAGAGAAACATCATGTGTGGTTACCTCTCATGTAGCTCTCACTAGGGACCTGGCCTGCAACCCAGGCATGTACCCTGACTGGGAATCGAACCAGTGACCCTTTGGTTCACAGCCTGCGCTCAGTCCACTGAGCTACACCAGCCAGGGCTACAGTAATACACTCTTCACTGGAAACCTAAGGCCCATGCCCTTTCTTTTACAGGATGCTGGTGCAGACTTCCCCCCTTCCAGTCCTTTGGTGGCTCCTGATACTATGACAAATGCATCTTTTGTCCTTTTCTGTTCTCAGGACTCCAACTAACCAGCTAAAGAACTATTAGTCAGAGCATTGTTCCCAAGAAAGAAAAGGCCCAAGACACCCACCCACACCTGCTCTGTGCCAAGAATCTACAGTTGTGTTGCAAGGACAGCATATGTTGGCCTTTTGGAAAAATAAGAATGAGACCAAGTGAAGAGCCAGCAGAGGGGTCTCAAGTCGTCCCAAGGCAAGTGAGTGGGTGGCTGCGCCATGGTGGTATCACTCCTACCTGAACCAGACCCTCCCTGGCCTTTGCATCAGGTAGCTTCTTGTCCCTCTCTGTAAAATATAATGATGAATAAAGAGATACCCAGATCTCATAGTCTCCAAGGGTAGATCCCAGAGTTCAAATACACTTTCTTCACTGATGAGGCCCAGAGAGATTCAAACACTTTCCCAGGGTCACCCAGTGATCTGTGACTGGACCAGCCTCACACCAGTTAGGTCTTGTTGTTTGAAGTAACTGGATTTTTTTTTTTTTTTAAGGCAAACGCTGTGCTAGTATTCATTACAACTTGATAAGTTGTGAAAGGCCTCTCTCCCCTGCATGCTCACTTGCCCATCTCTATTAACCTCGGAGTTGGACGGCTGCTGTGCTGTTGAGGGAGAGAGTAAAGCAGTGGTTGAGGGCACAGGAGCTGGAGTCAGCCTGCATTCATATTTCAGCTTTGCTACTTACCAGCTACGTGACCTTGGAAAGTTACTTGACCTCTTTGAGCATCAGTTCCTTGTCTGTAAAATGCGATGTATTGCTTATGAGGGGTTCCTGTGAATTAATGCCTTGAGTTATTTGTAGCAGTGCCTGACTGATAATAAGCACTCAATAAATGCTAGTTATAATTATCTCCACGTGAGTTGCTTAAGGAAAAGATGGGAAGGCAATTGATTAGCGAGTGCATGCTCCCTGAAAAAGACGCTAAATCCATGCAAAGAAAGCGTAGCTGGAAACAAACAAAGAGTCCAACCCTTAGCAGATGCAAATGAATTGTGGATATTTCTATTATTAAAATGCTGGGATATCAGGATCCCCAAAGTTAGGTAAATTTCACAAAAATGAAACATTTGTTTTGAAGTTGTCTTAAGAAGGTGGCTGTGCCAGCTTTTTTTTTTTTTTTTTTTTTTGGAGGGACAACACTTGGTTTACACAGATGCTTTAGATTCTGAGGACAGAGTTCTAGAGAGATCTGTGGAAGTCCCAGACATGGGCTCCCACAGTGGCGGAGGGGCGGGGCAATGCCAGCTCCCAGCATGAAGTAGGGTGTGCATGCAGGATGCAACCGTGGTGCCCAGTGGAAATGCCACCAATTTCTACATGAGTTCTGGACCAAGCAGTCTTTTGCCAAAAAGCAAAGCTGCTTTGAATGACTCAAACCAAGTGCCCTGAGCTGGTCCTGAGGGCTCCTTTTCCACCTTCACTACTGTAACTTGGGTAACAGTAGACAGTGAACTATGGAAGAAGGGGATGATAACAGTCCTTTCTGTCATACAACAGATCCATGGGGACTTAAAGAAATAAAGGTCAGTGGGAAAGATGTAACATTTTCTTCTCTGTAAGGTTACCTTGGTGATCCAGAGCCGTGTTGGGACTAGACTGGCAAACGGCTTGGGTACCAGGAAGGAAGGCAAGAATGCATGTAGACTTTGTTGATGAACTGCTTTGAATGCCAGTGGGCAGCTGGGCTTCTGCAGGCTCTCCTTGCAGCGGGGAGAGCTGAGTTCACCCCGCTGCAGCATTCTGGAGAAGGAGTGCATGGCATGACACAGACTCTGGAGGAGAGGCAGCGTGTGTAGTGGAAAGGAAGTGGACTCTAAAGTCCATAATATCTGAGCCCATGCTTGCCTCCCACGTCCTGCCGTGTGACCTTGGGTGAGTCCCAGTACCCCTCTGAACGTCAGCAACCTCATCTAGAAAATAGAATCATATCACCCCTCTTGTCATGGTTTACCAGGATCAAATGAGAAAATGTGTAAGAAATTTGAGGTCCAGTAAGTGCTCTGTGACTGTAACTCTTTTGTCCTGGGCATAATTAATGACTGTTGGGCAACAAAGTTTCTGTACTGCCATCTTCCATCTAGATCGTGCTTGTAGCTCCCTTGGAAGGACCCAAGTAGCTGTGTGTATGTGATCTTCACAATGACCCTGTGAGGTAGACAGGAGAGTGATTATCAGGTGACACTGAGGCTTGAGGGGTTCCCCGAGACCATCTAGGTAACAGGTGGTGCACCCAGGAACTAGAGCCAGCTGTCTGACCCCTAGTTCAGGGCTCTTCCACTGTAGTCTGCTCCTAGAGAGTGAGGACCGACTCCCTGGGGCTCAGCTACCTATCTTACTCAGGCTCAGCTGGGTGCTTGTAAAGGAAGAAGCACTCCACCAGGTGTCTTCTCACTACTCTGAGTCCTTCTGGCCACTAAATATGTGGGGTTTCTTTCCCACACGGAGCAATTCTGAGATACAATCTGGATATCTTATAATGTAACTCAGTTGTGACACTCACTTCTGACGCTGCCTATCTGTAGATAACATCAGACCCCATGGATTAAGGGCTCGTCCTACACAACTGCCCCTCTCCCACCTCAAATACCAATCACAGGTCTACATTGTCACCTGTGTTTCTGACCCACCGACTATAGATCAGAGGTTCCTACAACCCCCTCCTCATATTTGATTAATTTGTGAGAGTGGTTCACAGAACTCAGGAAAATAGTTTACATATTAGGTTACCAGTTCGTTATAAAAGGATTTAACTCAGGAACAGTCACATGGAAGAGACACGTAGGGCAAGGCATATGGGAGAGGGTATGGGGCTTCTGGGTGTGCCACTCTCCCACCGCCTTCACGGTTCACCATCCTGTATGCTGTCTGAACCTCATCCTTTTGAGTTTTTGTGAAGGCTTTATTGCAGGGGCACGACTGATGAAATCACTGGCCATAGATGATTAGTTCAACCTCCAGCCCCTCTCCCTTCCCTGGAGTGGGGGGCAGATGCTGCTGTTTCCAACCTTCTAATCACATGGTTGATTCCCTGGCAACTAGCCTCATCCTCATGGACATGAACTCAGGTGTGGCTGAAAGGGGCTTGTGATGAAATGAAGGATAAACAAAATCGTATCATCTCAATAGATGGGAAAAAAAAGCTCGAGACAAAATTCAACATCCATTTATGGTAAAAACTCAACAAAATGGGCAGAAAGGGAACGTATATAACATAACAAAGGCCATATAAGACAAACCTGTAGCTAACATCATACTCAGTGGCGAAAAGCTGAAAACTTGCCCTTTAAGATCAGGAACAAGACAAGGCTGCCCACTCTTACCACTTTTATTCAATATAGTATTATAAGTTTAATTTATTAATCCTTACCTGAGGATATATTCATTGGTTTTAGAGAAAGAGGAAGCAGGAGAGAGAGAGAGAGAGAAAGGGAAACATTGATTGGTTGCCTCCCGTAGGCATACTGACCAGGATTGAGCCCATAACCCAGGTTTGTGCCTTGACTGGGGATTGAATCTGCAGACTTTCTGGTGTATGTAATGATGCTCCAACCAACTGAGCCACTTAAACAAAGGAAAAGAAAAGAAATAAAATAAATTCAAATTGGAACGGAAGGAGTAAAATTCTCACTATTTGCAGATGATGTGATGGTACCTATATATAAAAACCCCTAAATATTCGACACAAAAAATGGTTAATACTAATAAATGGATTCAGTGAGGTAGCAAGATACAAAGTCAATACACAGAAATCGATAGCATTTCTGTACACTAATGATGAACTGTCAGAAAGAGAAGTTGAGAAGACATTCTCTTTTACAATTGCATCAAAAAGCATAAAATGCCAAGGAATAAATCTACCCAAGAAGGTGAAAGGCCACACTGAAAATCATATGACACTGATGAAAGAAATTGCAGAAGACACAAAATAAATGGGAAGACATTTATTTCATGCTCATAGATTGGAAGAATTAATATTGTTAAAATGTCCATACTACCCAAAGCAATCTACAGATTCAATGCAATGCCTATCAAAATTCCAATGGCATTTTTCATGGAACTAGAACAAATAATTCTAAAATTTGTATAGAAACACAAAAGATCCTGAATAGCCAAGGTATTCTTGGGAAAGAAAGACAAAGCTGGAGGCATCATACTTCCTGATTTCCAACTACACTACAGCTATAGTAATCAAGACAGTATAATGTCGGCATAAAAACACACACACAGATAATGGAACACAGTCAAGAGCCTAGAATAAACCCACAATTATATGGACAATTAATGTATGACAAAGCAGTCAAGAACATACAGTGGGAAAGGATGGTCCCACTAATAAATGGTGTTGGAAAAACTGGATAGCCACACACAAAGAATGAAACTAAACCAGTCTTAACTCATATACAAAATTTAAAAAAACCCTCAAAATAGAGCCCTGGCTGGGCTCTATTTCAGTGGATTGAGTGGATTGAGTGGATTGAGTGGTTCAGTGGATTGAGCACGGGCTGAGAACCAAAGCATCGCAGGTTCGATTCCCAGTCAGGGCACATGCCTAGGTTGCATGCCATGGCCCCCAGCAACCACACATTGATGTTTCTCTATCTCTCTCTTTCTCCCTCCCTTTCCTCTCTAAAAATAAAAAAAAAAACCTCTGCAAAAAAAAAAACTCAAAATGGATTAAAGATTTCAATGTAAGACCAGAAACCATAAAAATCCCTAGAGAAAACCATAAAATTCCTAAAGAAAACATAGGGGGTAAGTTCTTTGACATCCATTCTGGTGATATTGCTGTGAATCTGACTCTAAAGACAAGGGAAACAAAAACAAAAATAAACAAGTAAGATTACATAAAACCAAAAAGCTTCAGCACAGAGAAGGAAGCCATCATTAAAATGAAAAGGCAAACTACTGAACGGGAGAGGGTATTAGCAAATCAAACATTCCACAAGGGGTCCAAAATATGTAAAGAACTTATACAACTCAACAACAACAACAACAAAAAACCCTAAACAATCTGATTAAAAAATGAGAAAAAGGCCCTGGCTGGTGTAGCTCAGTGGATTGAGCGCGGGCTGCGAACCAGGCATCGCAGGTTCGATTCCCAGTCAGGGCACATGCCTAGGTTGCAGGCCATGGCTCCCAGCAACCGCACATTGATGTTTCTCTCTCTCTCTCTCTCTTTCTCCCTCCCTTCCCTCTCTAAAAATAAATAAATAAAATCTTTAAAAAAAACCTTTAAAAAAATGAGAAAAAGATCTGAATAGATATTTTTCCAAGCAAGACATGCAGATGGGCTATAGGGCCATAAAAAGATGGGTTCAATATCACTAATTATTAGGGAAATGCAAATCAAAACCATAGGGAGATAACACCTCATGCCTGTTAGAATGGCTAATATAAAAAAAAAGAAATAACAAGTGTCGGAGAAGAAGTGGATAAAAGGAACCTCATACACTGTTGGGGGGAATGTAAGTTGGTGCAAACACTATGGAAAACAGTTTGGAGATGTCTCAAAAAAATTAAGAACTACCATATAATCCAGCTGTTCCACTTCTAGGTATTATCTGAATAATACAAAGACATTAATTCAAAAAGATATATGCGCCTATGCAGCCCTGTATTCATTGCAGCATTATTTACAACAGCCAAGATACGGAAACAACTTACGTTCCCACCGATAGATAAAGAAAAACACACACACACACAAGGTCTGTCTGGAAAAAGTCCAGCCATTGTTAATATAACAAGAGCAGTTTGCGTGATGTGACATCTATGTAACCTGGGTGCCAAGGAGAGTGGACTAGAATGTGCCTGCGTGAACAATGATGACTTCACTGTACTAGCCTGTGGGGGCAGTAGATGCTGTTGAGTGGGCATGTGCACTGTGTGGCCATCCATTCAGAATGACTGAGCAAGTAGAGCAAAGAATCTGCATCAAATTTTGTGTTAAGCTTGAACATTTCTCTGTGGAAACTATTCGGATGATTCAGAAGGCCACAGCTGTGGGCAACTGGTGACTGGCAGCTTCATCACAACAATACACCTGCTCATGCATCACATCTCCTGCAGAGATTTTGGTGAAACATCAAACCACCCAGGTGACTCAGCCCCTCTACAGCCCAGATTTGGTGCCCTCAGACCTCTGGCTTTTCCCAAAACTGAAATCACCTTTGAAACGGAAGAGATTTCAGACTGTCAATGAGATTCGAGAAAATATGACAGGTCAGCTAATAGCAATTGGGAGAACTGCATGAGGTCCCAAGGTGTCTACTCTGAAGGGGACAGAGACGTCATTGTCCTATGTACAGTTTTTCTTGTATCTTGTATCTTCTTCAATAAATGTCTCTGTCTTTCATATTACCTGGCTGAGTACCTTGTGGACAGACCTCCTATACACACATGTGTGCGCGCACACACACACGCACACACACATATATATACTACTCAGCCATAAAAAAAATAAGCAAATTTTTCCATTTGTGACAACACAGATGAAACTTGAGGGTATTGTGCTAAGGGAAGAAAGTCAGATGGGGAAAGACAAACACCATATGATCTCACTCACTGTGGAATCTAAACAACAAGGGAGATGAAACACACACGCATAGATGTAGAGAACGTGGTAGTGGTTGGCAGAAGGAAAGGGCAGTGGGGGGACACAGCGGGTGCAGGGGTCAATTGTGTGTGATGGACGGTAACTAGACTTTTGGTAGCGATCACTTTGTAGCGTATGCAATGTCAAATTATAATGTTGTATAACTGAAACCTCTATAATGTTTTATATCAATTTTACCTAAAAGGAAGGAATTAAGGAAGAGAGGGAAGGAGGAAGGAAAAAGAAAAGGAAAAAAAGAGAAAAGAAAAAAGAACAGGAAAGAAAAGAGTCTTGCTATGAATAATAAGACACTCCTTTCACCGTTATTACTCAGAACTATTTTAGGAACTGGAGATATTTGAGGACAAAATAATAATATAATACATATAAATATATGACAATGGTAATATAATAATATTATTATAACAAAAGATTCTCCCATTGCTCTCATCACTTAGGAAATCATAAGGGTTTTGGGAGCTGTGTACCAGGAGCAGGGACAAAGAACAAATATATATTTCTTTTTATAAATCACAGCATATAGTGGTTCTGCAGATCTGAGCCAGGTATGGCTGGTCTTGGTTGGGCTCACTCCTGCCACTCAGTCAGCTCCCTGGTTAGTCGGGGGCTGGCTGGCTTAGGATGCTCAGCTGGGATGGCTTGTTTCTGCCCCATTGTACCTCCTGCAGGCTAGCTGGGGCTTCTTCCCACAGCAGCAGTGGCAGGGGTCCTAAGAGCAACAAGAGAGAGTAAGCTTCCCCAGGCATAAGCACTTTTTAAAGTTTTTTCTTGTGACACATTTGCTGTTGTCCAATTGGCCAAAGCAAATCACTGGTGAAGCCCAGGTCATTGTGTGTAGGAACTACCTAAGGGCATAGGTCCAGAGGCATGTCCCTGATCGCAGTCATCCCCCATGCCTACAGTGAGCAGGGGAGAAGGTGAGTGCCAGGGCTCCAATCCTTGTCCAATCTGGGCTTCTGGGCCATGAGCCAATGCTGGCGTTCTTACTTCGAAAAGCCTTCTTGGACCCCCAAATATACATATAATTCAAAATGTAGTTCGCCACTCTTCTGTCATCACAATGCCCTATGATGGCTCTTGCCCTGGCCAGGTAGCTTAGGTGATTGGAGTGTCCTTCCAATACACCAAGGTTGTGGGTTCGATCCTTGGTCAGGGCACATGCAAGGAGCAAGCAGTGAATGTGTAAATAAGTGGAACAACAAATCAATGTTTCTCTGTCTCTGTCTCTTTCTGCCTTCATCTTTCTCCCTAAAAAGTCAATACATAAAAGTTTAAAAAATATTGCTCTTTAACTGTTACAAGCTCTGCAATGGCAGGGATCATGTCCTTCTTATCCCCTATTATGCTCCTAACATCTAGTACTGAGACTGGCATGCAGCTGGCAGCAAATAAATGGACATTTATTTAATTTCTCTTTTGAGAATTAGAGGGTTTTTAAAAAATATTTTATAAGGGCCCTGGCTGGTGTAGCTCAGTGGATTGAGTGCGGGCTGTGAACCAGGCATCGCAGGTTCGATTCCCAGTCAGGGCACATGCCTGGGTTGCAGGCCATGTCCCCCAGCAACTGCACATTGATGTTTCTCTCTCTCTCTCTCTCCCCCTCTACCTTCCCTCTCTAAAAATAAATAAATAAAATCTTTTAAAAAAAAAGAAAAAGAAAAAAAAATATTTTATAAGGGGATTATATTTGGCAGCCGGATATCTTCACCTGGGCTTCTCAGGGTTAGAATCACCTCTTGCCCACCATCAAATGATCAATGTAGAGAAAACAAAATAGCTATAATATTAATATTAATAATAATAGCTATTTATGTAGTGCTTACTTACAGTTGTCACTTTTTAAGTACTTACTATATGCCAGGCTCTTGATCTGTATTACTTCCCTGCAGCACCCATCAGAAGTGTTCCCAGACTCTACTAACCCTCCAGATTCAAAGACTGCCACAGGCCACACTGGGCCCCAGTCTGCAAGGCTCTGAGAGGGAAACCACAGTTCGGCATTGGGCCGCGTCTGGTTCTTTTCTGAGGAAGTTCGTGCAACAGCCCACACACCCAGCAGCTCAGGTGGGAGAGACAAGATCTCACTGGGCGAGTGCAGGGTTCCTCTTGGCTTTAAAGCCTCCTGCCCCACAGGAGCCAACTTCTCTTGTAACAACTCCTCAGGGACACCTTCCAGGGTCCCTGCAGGAGACAAGACAAGAGTCACCTTACTCAGGTAAACCCAGAGCTATGGCATCCTGTCTAGTATTTGTAGTTCTTCCAACACAGAAGCTGTCTACCAACCAAGGATCATTTTTATCATAAGAATTATTGTTCAGTAATACATTCGACCAGGGAAACAGAATGAGAGAGTTAACCTAAGGACAAATTCTAATGCAAAAGGGGAAAAGATTACTAATTCTTACCTACTGTGATGCTGGTTTTACAGATAAAAATGAAACAAAACAAAACAAAAACATAGACTCAGAGAAGTTCATTAAATGGCAGAGTAAGGATTAGAACCCAGGTCCCAGGCTGCATTGCTATTTTAACTGTTAGCCTATCCAGCATAATTAGGAAAACGTCTTTTTATAAAAACAGAGTTAAATCATAAATACAAAGCAAAGCATAAGTTATGTTTAGATCACATTCTGCTTTGGACTGCACCGGCTATTGGAATTTCATATGCACGGGCTGACAGAGCCTGCCACCTTCGTCGGGCCTGCAGGGCAAGCTCACAGCAGAGATGGAGACAAAAGGAGAGGCTTTACACTCTCAGCCAGGGCCCTGCAAACCTTTTCAGTCATTCACTCTGTCAGGAAGATATTTTTGCAGGTATACTCCCCATTATTATTTTGAGATTATGCATAAGCATTGATGATTCCAGATGCATGAAATGTCCAGACTGGGCAAATCCAGGGAGAAAGTAGATCAGGGGGTGCAAGGAGGGGTGAGTAGGGAGTGACTGCCGATGGGTGCAAGGTTTCTTTGGCGGGTAGTGAAAATGTTTGGAATTAAACCGTGGTGATGGTTACCCAGCCTTATAAATGTAATAAAAACCACTGAATTACATACATGCTTTAAAAGGTGATGCTTTGGAGATGGGAATTGTATCTCAAAAATATATATACATTAGTAATGTACTGAAATAATGTGTTCATTATAAAGAATAGCCTAAAATGTGTTCATTATAAAGAATAGCCTTAAAGAATAGAGAATTTAGAAAGTCATCAATAAAACTTCTGATATTGTCTTCCTTCATCCCAACAAAATGTTTTGCATACTTTCTATAGACCCATTATTTTATGTATTTGTTTATTTAAAAATAATTTTTTTCTTTTTTTTCCTTTTTTATTCTTTATTTTATTGATTATGCTATTACAGTTGGCCCATTTTCCCCCTTCACTCCCCTCCACCCTGCCCACCCCCTCCCACCCACATTCCCCCCCTTTAGTTCATGTCCATGTGTCATAAGTTCTTTAGTGTCTACATGTCCCATACTATTCTTACCCTCCCCCTGTCTATTTTCTATCTACTGTCTATGCTACTTATTCTCTATATCTTTTCCCCCTCCTTCTTCCTCCTACTTCCCTGTTGCTAACCCTCCATTTGATGACTTTTTTTTTTTTACTGTTCATATTTTTAATCTTTTTCTTAGGTAAGTCCCTTTAACATTTCATATAGTAAGGGCTTGGTGATGATGAACTCTTTTAACTTGGCCTTGTCTGAGAAGCACTTTATCTGCCCTTCCATTCTAAATGAAAGCTTTGCTGGATAGAGCAATCTGGGATGTAGGCCCTGGCTTT
>PVIA01015021.1:0-24365 GCA_004024845.1 Tonatia bakeri | reverse complement strand
TATTTCCTTTGCCAGATTGGGGAAGTTCTCCTTCATTATTTTCTCAAATAAGTTTTCAATTTGTTGCTCTTCCTCTTCTCCTTCTGGCACCCCTATGATTCAGGTGTTGGAACATTTAAAGTTGTCCTGGAGGTTTCTAACCCTCTCCTTATTTTTTGAGTTCTTGTTTCTTCATTCTGTTCTGGTTGAATGTTTTTTTTCTTCCTTCAGCTTTATACTGCTGATTTGAGTCCTGGTTTCCATCTCCTCACTCTTGGTTCCCTGTACATTTTCCTTTATTTCAGTTTTCATAGCCTTCACTTTTTCCTCTATTTTTTGACCATACTCAATGGTTTCTGTGAGCATCCTGATTACCAGTGTTTTGAACTGTGCATCTGATAGGTTGGCTATCTCTTTTTCACTTAGTTGTATTTTTTCTGGAAATTTGATCTGTTCTTTCATTTGGGCCATTTTTTTTTTTGTCTTCATGTCTGTTACATAGTAAGGGGTGGAGCCTTAGGTGTTCACCAGGGCAGGACAACCTACATTGCTGATGCTGTGAGGGAGGGGTTGGAGAGGGATCAGTGCAGCTTGTTCAGCTCTCTGCCAGCTTTCAAGTCATGTCCCCTGCTACCCACAATCAAACTGAGCCCTTGTGATGCTGATTCCCAAGTGGGTGGGTTTGTGTGCATTCTAGGACCCTGTGGGTTTCTCCAACGAACTCTCCTGTGAGGTTGGGAGTTTCTCCCACTGCCTCAACCTACACAGGTTTTTTCCATCAAAGGTTTTGAAGCTTTATTTCCCCACATTGGAACCCTGGGTTGCTCGGTCTATCTCACTCCCCAGTTGTTCCTCCTGGTTTATCTACATGCAAATGTGGGACCACCCAGTCCACCAGTGGCTGCCTTGCCACAAGTCCTCTCTGCTGGCTGCCCATCTCTGACCCTCCTACTGGTCTGGATGAATGTTTCTTCTTTAACTCCTTGGTTGTCAGATCTCCATACAGTTTGATTTTTTGACAGTTCTGGTTGGTTTTTTGCTTTTAGATTTGTTGTTGTCTGTCTTTTGGTTGTGCAAGGATGCACAATGTGTCTACTTACACTTCCATCTTCACCAGAAGTCGCAGTTTTTCCCATGTTTAAATTGAAGGGTTTTTACTGAATGATCTCTGAAGGATATTTTGGGTCAACTTGGACTAAATAAGGTTCTAAGACTAGTCCAATTCTATTCTGCTGGTTGGGTTAGATTTTCCTGTCTCACGTTTTATTCCAGAGAAAGCGTTAGCATGCTCTACGTCTTTCCTGCTACCATGCTACCATCATTATCTTCCACCTGGACACTACAGTTAACCCCAACAGGTCTCCCTGCATTTACTTTTATCCCTAGAAATCATTCTCCATATATTATCCAAATTGAATTGGCTAATGTGTACACTAGACAATATCACTCATCTAAGAAATACATTCCAATAGGTGTACAGTAGCTTTAAAGTAAAACTCAAACTCTTAACCATGGCTTCAAAGCCTTATACGATGTGACTGCATCTACCTTTTTGTTTTCGTCTGATTCCAGTCCTCTGCCTCCATTCTCTTCAACCACACTGGCCTTCTGTGCCTTTGCACTTGCTTTTCCTTCCTCCTGGAACATTGTTTCCCCTGATTTTGGCTAAGGTCTTTTCTTTTGTCATTCAATTCTCAGTGCTACTATCTGTTCTACCCAGACCACATAACCTAAAAAAAAAAAAAAAAAAAAAGCAAAAAACCTTTCTCTGCCCAATCACTGCCTTTCACATTACCCTGTGTTTAGCTGCTATTGTTGGTTGTGGTTTATTCACTTGTTCATTTAATTATTGCTTGTCTTCCTTCACTAGGAAATTTCCTCTAGGAAAGTAGGAATCTTGTTTCTTTTGCATAATACCTTATCTTCAGTGTTTAAGAGAATACTTAGAATGCAGTAGATGCTTAATAACATCTTACAAAGGAATGAAGCAATCAACACACAAAAATTAGGCTTGAAACAGGCAAAGAGACCTACGTTTATTAAAGGAGCTTAAAATGCAGGGCAGGTGAACAGGCATGATTGGTTCATCCACCTGTCCGGACACAGACTGTTTGCACTTCCTTATTCAGGGTTGAAATAAGGAAGGTTGCATCATATTGATTTAAGTGGAGGACATGTCAAAGATAGTGGGGAGTTCCTGTTGTAAATCATGTAGACCAAATATATTATAAGAGCTTGGGTTCCCAGGGTTCAGTTCATCTGGGCACAATAGAACAGGTGGTACTTGCACACCTGACTGTACATTTGTATATATAGTCTCGTCAGCTAGCCACTTAGATTCTTTTACCCTCTAATTTGTCAGACAATTCAGAAAGTTAGCTACCACTCTCTATCATGTCATTGGAACTGACAAAAATAATTTGCTGTTATTTGATGGCTCTTGTTTGAAAATGATGTTAGCATTAAGCCTTAAAAATAACATTTGTCCATTATTAGACTATTAAAAATAGAAATACAGTGTTTTCTAGGTTGAGTATTTATAGAGAAGGTTAAGTAGATTAAAATAATCTGTGAGTCTCTGAAAACCTCATTAGCAATGCTAATTTCCAATACAGTCAGATCTTCAAATCTGATCTTCCAAATGAACATGGCCTTCAGACAACTTTAAATGAATTTGTTTTCTCTGAACTATAAAGCTTTTCTCCCCTTTGGTGGACACATCTCCTGGTAAATGCCATAGTTCCTTTCTGTTACAGCTTTTATTTCTAAACATGTGGTTTCTCATAAGGGGTCCTTTTAGGACTCTCTTCTCAGGGGTTGGACAGTGGGAGGCCTAGCTTTCTAAGCATCTGGCAAAGACTGAGAGGAAAATTCCAGCATCATGAAGATCTTTCCATTGCTGTGGGAGAAGGGAGGTAATTGAAGACAAAGAGACTACTCTGACCACACTAATAAATGACCAGTAGAGTTAGCTAAGGTTCTTATGGACTAAGGCCCATTTTGCTGCAAAAAACAATTTCAACTCTTTCAAGCTCTAGCAATGAGAGCACTTATAGTCAATCCACTCATGGAACAAGCCTGAAAACTTTAATGGTGTCTTTCTTGCTCTGACTGAGCACAACTTCCAGCTGGGGTAAAATGTGATTTATTTTTATTTAGGTAGGGAGGATATATAGAGTCAGGGTCACACTTTCTAGGCCTCTTTTCTTATATTTCCCTCATAGGAGAAAGTATATTTTTCTCCAACTCTGTCTCTTTTCTTTCTCAAATATCTCATAAGATAGAATAGTATCAGTATCATTTGCTTTATTAGATTATTAGCTTTCTCAGTGCAATTCAAGGCTGCCTGAAAGAACCTGAACATAGAGGAGACCTTTGTGGAAACAAGAGAAGCTAAAATGCATTGTGGAATGAGATTTGAGGAGCGTTAGGGTATTTGGGTGGAAATGTAACCCTGTGTGGAAGGAAAAGGGAGACAAAATGGTTGTTAAAATAGCAAACCAAAAATGTTCAAGACACATTCTATGGAGACCATGAGTCTAAGGTCTTCAAGCACAGTTTATATTTTATTTATCTCCATGTCCTCAACACAGAGCAAAGTCCCTGGTACAAAGCAGACAAGCAAAGAGAGTTTGCTGAATGACGGATAGACAGACACATTTGTAGGCAGAATGTATATAGTTGAGGCTACTCCCCATTAGGCAGACATTGTGCTGGACAGCTTCTGTTTGTCTCTCTAGATCCCCTTTCCCATATTCTCTGTGGGAGTCTCAATAGGCTGATCTAGGGAACACAAACATATCACCACATGGGACCACATCAGATGACTCACCTCACACCTTCCTGCCACAGGAAGCATCTCAGTGGGATGCAGCCAATGGGAAATGCTCTGCTAGGAGATCAGAGGGTAGGAAGAGACCAAGGTCTGGGTATTAATACTTTGTCCCTACTAAAGGGTCTGCAAATTGGTTATATCTCTCTAGTGAAGGCCATAGGTGCTATGAACTTGCCTTCTCCATAGTTTTTCTGTCTGTCTTTCTTCCCCAATTTGATTCTGCAGGTGTAGGGAGGTAATAGCTCCTCTGGGTTACTATCCCAAGGTACTGGACATGCACTACCCCTTTGTACTTTACTTAAACTCTGCCCTCCCTTTTTAATCTGTCCCTTTTTATATTCCCTGAATTATTCAAGTTTGAATGTGCCAGTTCTTTCCTACCTGACTATCCAAAACAGGTGAGTTTGAGTTCTACTTCTATCCCTTACTACTTATGTAGTCTTGTCTCATGCCCTCACCTATAAAATTGGGTACTATTAAAGTAATACATACAGATTGCTAAGTTTATAGCAAATATCTGGCATATAACAATAATGGTGATATTCTAATCTTGATAGTGACACTCTTTGTCAGCTTCTGTTTACTTTATAGAGATAACAGGTGGCTTTTTCATTTCTCCTGGAGGGAAGAGCTTCTCCTGTTTTGGAAAAGAAAGGAAAAACCACATCCTGTTCAGAAAGATTTAGCAGTTTCTTTTCTCATTGAAATATGAGAGAGTACAGAAAAACACTGAGGTATATGACTTGAAGCAAATATTTGTTTAAAATGGTTTTGATTGTTGGTGTTACAGAGTAAAACAAGGGGGGGCCCAGGACGATAATACTATTACTGAAAGAGACTCAGGTCCATCTTGTCCGCCGCCTTAAAGGAAAGATATCTCTCAATGCCAGAGATTCGTGAAAAGGAAAGGAAACGTTTATTTAGTGCTATACAAACTTAAAGTAGTGACCTAATGTTTTTACCAAAATCCCAAAGTCCCTTAAAACACCCACACAGTCCTTCCTTCCCCCTTGCCCAGTCTGGGGTACCATATCTCAGGAAAGGAAATAGAAGTCCAGTCTTGGCAATGTCTGGCTCTTCCCAGTAATCCATGCTCGGCTGGTAGGCCTCCCTCGGTTCTCGGCACCATCAGCTGTGTCGCTGGAATGTCTGCTAAAGCTGGGTGATGGTTCCCCCTACTACTGCTGTGGGGGTCCCCACTCTGGCAAAGGTACGTGGTCCTCTCTCCACTGCTCTAGCCATGTGGTCCTCTCTCACAGGGCTGCGGGAGCCCTCTACTCTGCCAAAAGCCGCATGGTTCTCTTCTACAGGGCTGCGAGAGCCCCTACTCTTCCAAAAGTCGCATAGTTCTCCCTTCTATGGCTGCTGCGCCTGGGCTTTTAAATCCCGCGCCAATCTTCCTCTGCAGCCCCACTTCCGACTCCTCCCACACTTGGCCACACCTGCCCTCAATCTGCCATCCTTTCCAGCTTTTCTGGTTGCCATCATGGGTCTGGGCAGGTGTGGCCCCATGTCATGGAGCCAATCATCTCCAAGCTCTCACACAGGCGCTGTAACTTGGGGGACCTGTCCCCCCCAGTTACATCTTGGTGGGGAAGTTACTTCCATCCCCCTGGCTCAGAGCATGGCCATAGCTACTTAACATATCTATGTAGCCAGTCAAAGGTTATAGATATGTTAAATGACCACACCCCAGAGGTTAGTGGCAGAGCCGTTGCTATGCAAAACAGCCCTCAATGGGCCTGCTCCATTTGTCCCTTTCCCCCACCCACACCTTGGGGGGGGGTAGGACATCCTAGTATTTTCTGAACACCTTGAGTTCTGGATCCCATTTTAAGTGTCCATTTAGGGTCCCCCCTCTTGGCCGCACCCTGTAACATTGGCATTTCTGAATATTCATATTACATTGGTCAATCTACTTAGAACAGGTCTGTGGGAGTTGCTTCTTTCTGACACTTGGTGGAGAGTGATTTATGGCTTCTCAGATGTCCATCAATGAGTCCCCTGGATCTCAGGCAAGAAGTCCAGAATTATTACATGCTGATTAACCTTCTGCTTTAATTCTTGCTCTAATTAAATATTGCAAACCAATGGGGGGCTGAGTGCCTTTAAAAGCTCCCTTTGTATCCCCAAAAGACTTTGACTCTAGAGAGAAGGGGACTTGGAATTTATACATATCAGCTAAAGCCTAGGTGGGCACCCATGTTCTCAATAGGGAAGAACAGCTCTCAGTTATGAGAACTTTGTTAATTTCCTATATGAAAGGACAATAATTCATTAGCCTAAAATTTCATAAAAACAATTATTAGTGAGTGCGTCCTATATGCTAGGTATGTGCTAAGTTCTGTGGATACAGTGGAGAAAAATATAAACATGGTTCCTGTCCAAAAGGAACTTAGGATGTTTCTGACTTATTTGCATAAATACTAGCAGGGCCTGGTGTATAATAAGGCTCCTTACATATTTGTTGAATTATTGAATGAATAATACTGAATTACTAGAATGCATTTCTTAATTATAAAGGTAAATATGTGAATATGTTGTAGCCTCACAATTTTTAAAATGTAAAATACAATCATAAAATAAATATTTCTACATACATATATGTACTAGAATACAAATGGCACACTCAAATGACCAAATCATCTCACATCCCATTATAATAAAAATTAAAAATTATCTTTAATATCCTAGAATTTAAGCTGAACACCATGAATTCCACAAAAATGCTCCTTGGCACACAAAGGGGGTGGGGAGATGGTGCTAGGGGCCCCACACCCTTCCCTCCTTCACCTCATGACACTGCAATCCACTGTTTACTGTCCTGTATTTCAGGCTTCTGTACATGATGGCACTTGAACAGAAAGTTTTATTTCTTAAATAAAACAGAATGGGGAACCACTGGTCTAACAGAGGACTATGGCCATTGTCATTTCCTGCAGAGGATCTTTCTGATACTAATAATAGTGCTAATACTTATTCCTGGGTATTATTAGCCTAAGCTCCATTTATGCATTATCTCATTTGATTATTATTCAACCCAGTCACTTGGAATCTATTGTTGTCTTCAGTTTACAAATGAGAAAGCTAAGGTTTACTGTTGTTCAGTAATTGCCCACATTTGCACAACTAAAAGCAGCTAGAGCTAGGGTTTGAACCTGGGTTGTGTGACTCCAAAGTCCAGGCTGTAAATCTCTGTATTATCAGCCATGCTATTGTGTGCAAGTTTAGCATTTACCGGGTGGGCAGCTGGACACCACCTCTCTGAAAGATCTTATAATTACTGGAAAGCAAAAGCCATGATGTGTTTCAATTGCATACTTTTTGGTGATTGTATCTGCTGTTCTGGTGTAAGGAGTTAAAAGTGGTTCCACCATAAAACTGAGCAATGGAATCAGTTTTGCTGCTGTCTTGCATAGTACCCAATATTGCTTTGCATATAGTAGGTACTAAATAAGTCTTTGCTAAATAACTAAGGAGGAGAAAATGAATGAACTTTATTAAGTTCATATTTATAATTCTAATAAAAAAAGCAAAGACATAGCTCTCTGTTTTTTTATAATAAAGAGAGCTCTATCAGCAAATAGATGGCTTATAAGTTTGGCTATTTCTGACACATATATTTCTTAAAGACTGATGTGAAATCAGAGATGAATAGTTGGTATTATGACTGAGGATAAAGACTTTATGTCAGAAAGAATCCCTAGGATCTATTTTTATATGAATCTTGTAATGAGAGTAAGAGAAGGAAAGCATAGAGCCCATTTTCAGTAATCTTGCTCAGTACACTGAGAAATGAATAGTAAATTTGATCAAGAGATTCATGACTTTTTCTCATGGATCGTTTCCCCATGAAGGGAGGTGTCATATCCAACTATATGTACTTGTGTGACCCTTTTAGCCTTTCTAAACTTCAGTTTCATCACCTATAAAATAGGAATGATAATTTGAGTTATATAAATAACAAAAGTCTAATAGTAATTATAACAACACAAGTGACATGCATCTCTCTTCCTGCTAATGCTTAAGGCAAGATAGATTTAAGAACCAAACACTTGCAAAATGGCTTTCTAGTTTGCCGTTTCTTCCCAACAAAATTGTGTTAAAATCCCTCTATTACACAAACGTACCTCCAAAACCCAGATCAAATTATGTCTCTTAATAAAACTGGATGTAGGGGGGAAAGAAGATGAAAGTCTTTTTCCCCCCATTGAGTTTACAGACTGAAGAATTTTTATAACATTTGAATGTTTTCATGGAGCTCCAAGGACTCCAGTCCTGGTCTGTTTAGTTATGATTCCATCTGAAGGTATTCTGCCCACTCAGTTCCCAGCTCCAATTTTAGGGATGTATGTAGTGATGATGCTATGTCCCAAGAGAATGGAATTAGTCAAAATGACCTGTGGTATTTTCATTTGAAGGCTGGGAGCCCTTAACTCTTTGAAAAACCTCTCTCTTATGCCTGAGTCTGTCTATGCCAAAGGTGTCTCTGGATTTCTGTGATAAGGGATTTGGCCATTTGGCTTAAAGCAAATATATCTTTTTTTAGCCAATGAAATCCATTTAGCCAATCCATTTGGCCAATAAAACCTCTACAGTTTTACTAACAAAAAAAAAAAAAAATCCTCCTATTTGTGGGATGCTTCCTGCATTTTTAATTTACATTTTTCCAAACCCTTGGATTCAGGGCTACAAGGAGTGGTGGTGCAGCCTTGGCTATCTCCCATGGCAGCTGTGATGCCAACAAGAGACAGCTCCTGCAAAAGTACTTGTGAGAAGTAAAATTTGTAATACTAAACAGAGTTCCTGTTAGTCTCTGTGCTCAGTGTCTCCCTCCATAAACATAAGATACAAACACTCTTCCTCTGATAGCTGATCATTTATTACCATGGGCCTGCTTAGAACAATTCAAAATGCCACGTGCACTCTCACAGAGAGAAGCCAGTTTTTTCATTCAGCTGTGTGTCTATTTTTAAAATAGAATCCTTTACCAGTGTCTTTCTTAAAATGTTAGTTCCTTCTTAAACCATCTCCAAGTTGTTAAATGATACAAATTAAGAGAGTGAATGTGAAGAACAGGACATTATGATATTTGCAGAATGTCACTTATCTCAGTGCCAAGAGCAAACCCTTTCCTCTTGTCTCTGAAAAGTGTGGAGACAAAAACTCCTTTTAAAAGGACAAAATGCAACTTTTTCTGACATTAGCTGTAGTCTAAGGAGAGTATGCCTTAGCTTCTGGTTAGAGGAAAAATGTCCACCTTTTCTGTTATAGCACCACAATCTGTGGATCAAAACTACTTAGCAGCATAGTTCTCAAACCTTTCTGCACGTGTTGGGGATCAAAGCCATTTAGCAACATGTTTCTCAAACCTGGCTGCACATCCAAATCACCTGGGCAACTTATAAAAACCCAAATTGCCAGTTCCAAACCCTGACCACCTGAATGATAAGCCAGGAGGATCCCCAAATCCTTCTCACTGTGAATTTGACAAGGTAGAAGTTCATGAGGCTGGTGCTTAGATTCAGTTACAGTTAACAAGGCAACCATGGCTTATCACACAAGGTGAGTTCCATATTCAACAAATACTCTGAGTAAGAAGAGGGGTCTCATGTATAGGGAAAAAGGCTGCCTTCTGGAATCTGTGCCATGGAGGTAGAAGATGATAATGAGCCCATATGTCTACCTCTCCTTCCACATCTCTGTTGTGTTCTGGGTCTTCCTCTTCTAGTAAGCCTCCTCTCACAAAAATAAGAGGAGAGCTCTGGCTGGTGTGTCTCAGTGGGTTGAGCACTAGCCTGCCAACCCAGAGGTCTTTGTTCAATTCTTAGCCAGGACACATGCCTGAGTTGTGGGCCAGGTCCCCAGTTGGGGACATGTGAGAGGCAACTGATCCATGTTTCTCTTGCACATCAGTGTATCTCTCCCACTTCTTTTCCCTCCATGGCTAATATTTATGTGCCAGGCCCTTGTCTAAACTATATGAATTAACTAATTTAACCCTCCTTAAAATACAACTAACTAAAAAAGCAAAGTCAAAAGACCAACATAAACACACCTTGAACCATTTCCTAGAATCAGGTTGGATTCTGCTGCCTTACCTGGAACCAGCACCAACTCTTCCCAAGTGAGTTCATTAGCTCTGCTGCTCTGGGTACCACCAGTAGCTTAGGTAATGCTGTCTTAGTTTATCCTCCCTAACAAGTTCATCTTGAGAAAAAGGATATAAGTACCAGTAGTTTATTTGGAAGGTGATTCCAAAAAAAGAAAGTAGGGGATTGGAACAGGAAAATGAAGGGAAGTAACAAAAAATATAAGGCAGCTAACAAAAGATGTATGAATGACCAGGTTACCATGAGGTGTAGGAAGCTGGTGCATTTACCCTCCAACTCTCTCCCCTTCTTGGATACTGGACGCATTAAATCCTCTACATTTCCTGCCTATACTTCATGAGAGCCCAAAGTCCTCAGGCTGAGAGACCAGGTCGCAACAGAAAGATGCTGAAGGCCTGTGCGGGAGCCCTGAGTGCTCAGGGGAGAGGGCACACCCATGGCAGGGAGTGCTACAGGTAACTTTGAAAGGCCTATGTGATAGCAGGAAAGGAGAAAAGAAAAGGAAACCATTACATTTTTTAAACCATGACTTTTTCATGAGGGCTGTAAGGAAAGATTTAGGTTGATTCTGGCTTGACTTCTCCTGCATGATTTTTCACTTTGTGCTTGTTTTGTTTTTAAAATGCTTGGTGATTCATGTAAAAGAGAAGGCTTCTCTCTCCAGCCATTTACATCCATGCCTCAGCCCCTTTGCTTATGCTGTTCCCTCTGATAGAATGTCTTCATGTTCTTCCTGGATAACCATGACCCTACTGGTTCTTCAAAGACCAAGTAAATTCTCACTGCCATTCATTTTAGTTTTTTCCTTGTATTAACCCCATTTCCTTCTCTCTGGATCACAGTTAGCCATCTTCATATTTGTATCCCCCTTTAACCCAATATTTTGCAAGTGATAGATGCTCAATAAATGGATGGATAGACCACTTCTGAATACAACAGTCCCCTTATCCACAATTTCACTTTCTGCAGTTTCAGTTACCCATGGTCAACCATGGTCCAAAAATATTAAATAAAAAAGTCCAGAAATAAACAATTCATAAATTTTAAACTGTGCACCATTCTAAGGAGTGTGACAAAATCTCGTGAGTCCTTTTCCAACCCACCTAGGATGTGAATCATTCCTTTGTCCAGTATATCCACACCATACATGTATATGCTACCTGCAAGTACCCTTATTTTACTTAATAATGTCCCCAAAGTGCTGGCAATTTGGGCATGCCAAAAATAAGTCATAAAGTGCTCCCTTTTATTAAAAAGTTGAGTACAGTACAATATTTTTAGAGAGAGGCACATTCATATAATTTTTATCACAGTACATTGTTATCATTATTACATTTTACTATCAGTTATTGTTGTTACTCTCTTAATGTGCCTAGTGTACAAATTAGACTTTTTCATAGGCATGCGTGTATGGAAAAAACATAGTATATATAGGGTTCAGTACTCTCTGTGGTTTCAGGCATCCACTGGGGGTCCTGGAAGTTACACCCTGTGGATAAGGGGAGACTACTATAAATAGATGTCAAGCCATATGATTTTTCAAACCCTGGGCATATGACTGTGGAAAGGAAATCTTGTTCTTCCTTGCATATTTAAAAAATTTTGTTAATTCATTCAGTATTATTGATTTCTAGTGCTTTTATCTCCTTGATAAGTAGCATATTAGGTTTATTGCAATGAGGGTTCACATACATTTTATCGGTGAGGTGGTACAGGTGAGTTCATAGATCCACTAGAAACTGGCATTATTGAAGACCAAGAAAGAGATTTATTGGCTCTGCTGGATAGAGTAAACAGTTTCATAAGTCATACTCCATTATTGGGAGCAAATCTCCACATTTTCTTTGTCAAAAATCCCCTTTTCCTATTAGGGTCTTATCATTTGGTTTTTGAACTCCTACTCATCCTCCAGAATCCAGATCACTTGTCACCTCTGTAAAGAAGCAAAACAAAAAGAAGCTGACATCTGTGGAACACTTACTCTTTTGCAGACACTGTGTGAGGCACTCTAATTATATTCTTTTATTTTCTTCCCCTGGCAATGCTGCAATGCAGAAGTCAACCCCACACTCATTTTCCAGAAAAGGAAAGTAGAGCTAAGTAAAAACTTACCTAATATGTGATGAAATCAATATTTGAATACAAGTCTCTCAGAAAGCAGAGTGCACATACTTTCTGCCAGTGCTTACATATAATTCTTTGTATAATAAACTTTTTTAAAAGTACATATGTCATTACTCAGGGTCCTAATACATTCTTACATTCTTATTCAGTAAAGCTGTTAGTTGAAATATTATCAACTACATTTTACAGAGACAGAAAGGCCTGGAGTGGGGGGTTCTTTTTTTGCCTCCATTTTCTGTTCTTCTATAATGGCTCACATATCTCAGTTATAGCATCTGTGTTAATATTTCACAATTATGTGCTTACATTTCTATCTTCTAAACATGAATATTAATTTTCATGAGGACAGGGTTTCTATCATAGTGTGTGTGTTTGTGTGTATGCATATGCATCCTCAATGTAGGAGTAAATGAACAAAGGTGTGGAATGAATGAACAAACAAACTCACCCTGCACTCTCATTTATAATGTAAAAATATGTCAGTACCTTGAAAAAGTCCATAATTTCTTTGACAAACTGATCTTTGACAAAATAAGGTTATGAAATACTTAATATTCTGAGCATAGTTAGGCCATCTAGAATGTATTTATTCTATTTATTATTTCAGGTCACTTATATCTTTACCTCCTTGATAACTAGTGATATGTCAAGGTTTTGGATTCCCACAATCTAGCTCTTATCTGTCTCTGAATACTGGCAAGAATCAGAAAACAGTCAGGCAAAGGATGTGTCACCAAGGTTCCATACATTAAAGGTTATGCACCTAACTGAGATTAGAGGCTCTCTGACCCTTACTTAGAGCATAATTACACTTATTTTATAAATAATCTTAATACAGTTGGTTTTTCTAAGATGACAACACATAAGAAGCCAAGTAAAATGGAACAGACCATCAGAGGCAGACACACTTAGAGCCTGTGGGAGAAGAGAGAGCACAGAAACAATAAAAAAGACATAAATAAGAACTTGAACGCATACCATTCTCAGAAAATTTAATGCAAAGGAAAAAAGCCTGCTTTGCTGCCTGGGCTCTGAGGAGGTCATTGCATAATGGCAAAGAACATTGTCAAAAATGATTAAAATATTTTCTATCAACTCTATTTTAAAACACAAGGACATGAAAACTTATACTTTTAAAGAATAACATATTCAACATAGTTGCAATCCTTTTTATAAAAAAATTAAAATTTTGCTTCTTAAATGGGCAATTTCAACTCTTGAAAATCATGGCCATTAAGTAAGAATTGTTCCCTAGGGTTTCCAGAGATTGCTGTAGTTTTACAGCCCTGAGATGATACCAGCCCTGGTAATATGCAGTGTGTGCATAAGCACTAAGAATTAGTGGGTATCTCATGATTAAATTCCACTTGAAATCCAAGGACACTGACTATATCTTAGAGAACTATAACTTTAGCAATTTGAGGACCTTTCCATTGTTTTCTACCTACATGCACTACAGAACAGGACAATATGTTGGTTTGTGACATACAAATTATTGATACAATTCTCTCAGTATAGTGAGTAATGGGGTTGTTGATATTCTCACCATGGTTTTCCTTATTGTGTTTTTTCTTTCAATAATTCTTTATCGCACCAACAATGTTATAGCTACCTACATGAAATAATGAAGGTAAAAAAGAAAAAATATACCCACAGTACTATTACCCTAGCCTTGCCAACACATCAATTCTTTGCATTTTTATATGCCTTCCAGTTATTGCTCATCTATGTGGTGCATTAACTGCAAAAAAGTGAACCTCCTATTCCTTTTCCTATATCCACCCTCATTCAATGTGACTTTGTAGCTCTTCTTATGCAAGAAGTAGAGTCTACTTCTGTATTCCTTGAAGCTGGGCTCAGCTTACATCTTGCTTTGGCCAACAGAATGTAGCAGAAGTGAACTTGTGCGTATTCTGAGTCTAGGTCTCAAATTGCCTTGCAGTTTCCATTCTCTTTCTTGGACCTTTTCCAAGCAAGTATGAGGATAAGCTTGGAATAGCCTACTGAATGACACTGAAAAAGACACATGGTATAGTCACCCCCATTGCCCAACCAACATCCAAAAGACCACTAAACATGTCGATGAGGTTGTCTAGTCAGTATCTGGATGACTTGACAGATGATTACAGACACAAGAGCAAACCCTGCTGATCACCAGCAAGTCTGCTTATCCAAAGAGCAACAAGAAGTAATAAATGTCTATTTTGTAAGCATTGAGTTTTATGTGGTTTATTATGCAGCAATAGTTGACCTAGTGGAACTCATGTCATAAGTCATTCTGTTTAATGGCTAATATGCCATACTAAGGATATACAATAACTCATTTAACTGTTCCCTCTATGTTGGATATTTAAACTGTCTATAGGTAGGAGAAGCAATGATGCAATGCGCCAGGCATAAGTTGTTGGTTCCCTAATTTACCATAGTGTCTCACAGAACTCTATTACATAGTATACTGGTTTATTATAAAGAATATATATGTTAAAGGATTCAAATGAACAGCCACATGAAGACTTAACATAGGGCACAGTTGGAATGTTCTTGAGCAAAGGAGCTCCTATCCCTGTGGAATTGGGGTATGACACCCTCCAAATGTGTGGATGCACTCATAAACCCAGAAGCTCCTTGAACAGCACCATTTAGGAGTATTTATGGAGACTTCATCACTCAGGTACAATGGATTATTAACTCAATCCCCAGCCATTCTATACTTCAAAGAGGCTGGGGCTGAGCTGAAAGTTACAAGCTTCTAATCAAGGTTTGGTCTTCCTGGCAACCAAGACCAGCCCCCATACTGACTGTCTCAGAGCTTACCAAGAGTTGCCTCACAACAACAGAAGGCTTTTATTACCAAGGAAATTCCAAGGGATTTAGGGGCCCAGTAAAAGTTGTTCCTATCACCCCCATCACTCAGGAATTTACAAGGTTTTAGGATCTCTGTATAAGGAACTGGGGGAGAAGAAGAAATATCAATTTCTTGTGATATCACAGTATCACAGGCTATATATACATAAGCATACAGACAACATTAGATCTGAAGAAACCAGTGTTTAAAGGGAATTATGGATTTACTCATCTTCCATTTCTTGAGGTAGAATTATGAAAGAATCAGTGTCCTACAATAGTAAAATTGGCGTAGACCTTGGATATCAGAGATCTTCAGTCTGGCTGTTACCACACACCAGTGAATGGCAAGAATTAAGTGGGTATACAAGAACTAGCTAATGAACTTGTTTAATGTACAGGCTCTCAAGCCACATAGCCAGGGATTCTGATTCAGTAGTTCTGGAGTTGGCCCCAGGAATCTGTATATTTTAAGATTTTCCCAGGAGATTCTGACATAGTCCATATAGGGAACCACTGCTTTATTATCTTCCCTCATTTTTTAGGTGGGAGATTGAGACCAAGATGTGTTAAATGAGAAGCTCAAAGCTCCTGAGGGAGTCAATACATAGCTGAGCTGGGACTGGAACCCAAGTCTTGGGATTCTGAGAAATGGCTTCATATAGCTTCCAACTGGGACAGTTATGCTGAGTTCATGAAAGGACAAAAATCTGCTAGAACTTTTGTTCTAAGAATTTACTTTTCTTCCTGAGGCCAGCCTTTATCTCACCCTAGTTGATACACTGGGGAAATAATTAATGTGAATACATCTTTTATTTTTCACTGTAGACATGTCCTCTGAACTGTAACTTGACTTTCAGACAAGTTGTAATATACCAAGAAATGGTTTATTTTGTATGTCCATATAAAGCTTAGTGTAGGCTTTCAAAAAAAAATCAGTGAATAAAATCAAGGTAATAGATACTTTTAAATTGTATTTTTCCTTGGAGCTATATAATACTTTAAGATAAAGCACTCGGCACTCTGTATAACTCATCCTTTCAAACATACAGCATGAGACTTTTTTCATCTTTCAAATTCAAGGTTTGGGAGGACACCTTTCTGTCATATGAGTTCTTCAAAAAACATTGCCTTCGAAATAGATATACACAACAGGTATATTTATTTTGGTAGAACTGGAAGGCTTGTTTGGGTGTTAGAGTTATTGGAAAATGGTTTCAAATACATTTAGAAGTTAAATTCAAGCTTAAATCAACTAAACTTTTTTACAGACACAAAAGAAAAATTTCAGTTCAAGTCAGTTGTCTGTAAAGTATTAAGCTTTATGTGGCTTAGCAATAAAAGTAATTACTGGTATAAGGATTAAAAGCCTGATGCTTGAGAAGACAGGGGTCTGAATGCCTTTCCAATTACAATTGTGTGACCATAGGCAATAAAAGCTTCTCTAAGTCTTAACATCTTCATCCACATGATGGGGATAAGTACAGTACAATTTTGTTGAACATTGGACATTTACTATATAACAAGATATATTGAGGACTCTGTTACCATTTATTTCATTCAGTACTTATAACAACTCCATTTTATAGATGTAGACACTGAGGCTCAGAGAGGTGAAATAACCTGTCCAGGTCACAAAGGATAGGTAGTAAGGGGTAAAGCCTGAATTTTGAACCAAGGCAGGCTGATCCCAGAGTCTAAGCTTGTATGAAGGGGACCACGCCCCACTCCCCTGCAAAAAAGGAATTATCCTCTGGAGGGTGGGCCACTTGTAGTACAGGCTTCCTCCATTAGGTGAGTGTTCTAGGAACCCATCTGTATCTGTGTACTGGTTGGCATTGTTGTGAGAGGCTACATTGGGGTTCAGTGAATTTTTTGAAGACTCTGAATACATTTGCCCATTTCATGATGGGTAATTTACGAGTGCACCTTCCTACACCACACTGAGTGTTCAGCAGTTTTTGACCAAAAACATCATGATCCCTGTACCCCACCCTCCTTATTTGCCCAGTCTTGCCCCTAGCAACTTTTTTTGTATTCCCAGATTTTTAAAAAAATTCCTCAAAGGGAAAGGTTTTGCCAAAGTGGAAAAGGAGAAACAAAAAATAACAGAAACACTAAAAGGCATCAAAATTGACAAGTTCAAAAACTGTTTTGAGCAGTGGGAAAAAAGTCTTCATAGGTGATTTGCATCAAATGGAGAATACTTCCAAGGTGACTGAAGTTTAAACATGTGAGAATAAATACACAATTTTTTATAAGTAAATTCTGAGATTTTTTGGTCCCATCTTGTAGCAACTAGGCTAGAGTAGATAGCTCTTTATGTAGTTGCTATAAGGATTAAATAAAAGATTCTTTGCTAAGTGCTCAGAAATATGCTTGGGAATAGTGACAGCACAAAAATGGTGGCTCTAATACCATTTTTTTGGCAGAGGCACACCTTGACACACACAGTTATGTGAGGCATCCTCTGCTGGAGCTATAAGCTACTTTCATACCATCATTTGCCTTTCATGATTCCTAGCACATATACCCATAATATTAAGTTAACTTATACCTGCTTTATCTCCTTTTGCTCTCTTTTAAATAATATCAATTATGATCTAGAAAATACAGAAAAGTATAAAGAACAAAGTTCACCAAGTTCTACAATTCAGGTGATCACTCTTGTTGAAGAGTATATTCTTCTAGTCTTTTCTCTATGCAAATGAGTATTTGTTCATTTTTCCCCCAAAATGTGAATTTCCCTATAAATAGGGTTTAATCCTGACTTTCTCCCCTAATGATTGTATTATAAGCATTCTTCCCATCCTATATACTATTTTGTGGAAACAGGATTTTTTATGTCAGCACAAAATTTCATTTTATAAATTGTGTGTAAACTGTAGGCAGACTCTGCCCTCTCTCCTTCCTCCTCCCTAACAGGATGGATCTAGTGTGATTGGGATCAGGCACATACACTAGCAAAAAGAATTACTGGGTTAAAAATGTGCACACAAGGTCTTGTTTTCTGTCTGCTCCCTCCCCTAATTTGGCTGAAGGAGGAAGAAGACCATGATTACACACAATTTTTCCTTTGTGTTCTCTCTTTTAATTGGACAGAAAGTGGTGTAATGAGATTTTATTTGGGACTTATGAAGAATAGGAAAGAAAATTCTCCTATCTAAGCATAATGTTCAGTATAACTTATCAATATGCCACCCTTCCAAAATGCCCCAGATTGTCAAAAAGATTGTTAACATTGTGTACAGGTTTTGATGTTTGTTAATAGAGTGATTACAAGATTGTCCTGAGGCACTGATATATTAAAATCAGACAATTTGCCCTTAGTGGTGTGACTCAGTTGGGCATTGTCCTGCCAATTGAAAGGTTGCTGGTTTGATTCCAGAGCACATGACTGGGTTGTGGTTCGGTCCCAATTGGGATGTGCCCCAATTGGGCACAGAAACCAAGAAGAAGAAACCAAGTGATGTTTCTCGCTCACAATCCCCCCATCTTCCTCCCTACCCCTCTCTCTAAAAATAAGTACATAAAATCTTTTTAAAAAATCAGACAACTCAAACTAGCTTTTTAAAAATTAAATAAATATAAGCCCTGGCTGGCGTAGCTCAGTGGGTTGAGCGCGGGCTGTGAACCAGGCATCGCAGGTTCGATTCCCAGTCAGGGCACATGCCTAGGTTGCAGGCCATGTCCCCCAGCAACCGCACATTGATGTTTCTCTCTCTCTCCCTCTCCAAAAAAAATAAATAAAATCTTTAAAAAAATAAAAATAAATAAATAAATAAATAAATAAATATTTGGAGCACTATGGTTTTCTTATCTGACACAAAGACATACGAGGTAATAGTAGTATGAGAATTATAATAAAATGATAATAATAATTGTGCTTGAGCCATTACTATTTGCTAAATGTTTTGCACAATTTTCTCACTTAATGTCTCAATGAATCAATAAAGTAGGAATCTGTTCATATTTTGTAAAAGGAGAAATGAAAGTTGGAAGTAGTCATATGACTAGTCAGAGGCAACAAGGGCAGCGGTGGGTAGAGCCAGGACTGCAGTGAAGACTTGTTGGCCTTCAGAGCAACACCTCTCTACGTCTCCAGCAACACCCCCACACCCAAGCTGGGGTTTTTTTTGGTGCATTAGGTGATACTTAATGAACACAGCAATGTTTTATTTTAGAATAGTTTTAAATTTGCAGGAAAGTTGCAAGAATATTACAGAGGTCCACACACCTCGTACTTGGTTTCCTTTATTGTTGACCTCAACTAGGATGAATTTGTCAAAACTAATGAACCAATATTGATAAATTATTACTAACTGAAGTTCACATTTTATTCCAATTTCATTAGTTTTTAACTTTATTGAAAAGCTCAGGCCAGATCCCCAACCCCCCAGACTGCTAATGACCCAGTCAGGCCAGTTTCCAACCCTCTGGACTGCCTATGACTCAGTGGTCCCTACTGGCTTGGTAGCCCGAAGCTTATTCGAAACTCTCTCCCACCACACACACTATACACCTGGTGCCAGCCACAATAGCCTGTGGCCAGACTGACCCTCCTGTACCTGGGAACAGCCTGCTCTTTACCTAACCCATTGTCCTGGCTTACATCCTTGGAACCCTGAGGCACCTGCCCAGAAAAACAAAAGACTAACCCCTCCCCTACCTGCTCACAAACCCCATGCTTTTTCTTTTAAAAACCCCACTCTTGCCTTACTCTGGTGCTGAAGTAGACCCCGACTCAGCCAGTCTTTCAGCGCAGCATCAAATAAAGGCACTTAGATCAGACCACCTGGTTCCTCCTGCCTCTATTTCTTGTGAATTTCTAACACTTACGTCCTTTCATATAGATGTTGTCATAATGAACAATCATTCTGCAACTTGCTTTCTTTAAGCAAAATTAGACTTGAGATCTCTGTTGATATATACAGACCTAATTCATTCATTTATAAAAACTCCTATGTGTTGTTTCCTTTTATGAATATGCTGTTTATCTATTTTTATGATAATTGGCACCTAAGTTGTTTTTTATTTTTGTTATTAAAACAATATACAATGAACAATTTTATGTTTATTGTTGATGGAGATATGTGAGTAGCTTTATAATACATATCTATCAGAGGAATTCCCGAGTCTTTTTTAAGACTTTTTATTTATTTATTGTTAGAGAGAGGGAAAGGAAGGGAGAAAGAGAGGGAGAGAAACAGCAATGTGTAGTTACCTCTCGCACACCCCCTACTGGGGACCCAGCCCACAATACAGGTATATCCCCTGACTGGGAATTGAACAGTGATCTTTTGATTTGCAGACCACTGCTCACTTCACTGAGCCACACCACCTAGGGTGGAATTCCTGAGCCTTAAGATATGGCATATAGTTCTTCTTTTTTTTCTAGGTATGACCAAATTCCTCTCTAGATTATATACCCCTGTCTCAGTACTGTATGTGTATCTTAATTATGCCTAATTATTGCTTATACTTGTTACTTTCAATAATTTGCCTATCTGAATAAAAGTGTTTCTCTTAATTTACAACTTTATTGATACATAACTGACATATAATAATTTGCACATACTTAATAGGTATGAGTTGATGAATTTTGAGAGATGTATATATCCATGAAATCAGCACCACAATGAAGATACTGAATATTTCCATTACTACCAACAGTTTCCTACACTTCTCTGAAAAAATCATCTGTCAACTTCTGATCCCAGATGTGGTGCACTCCAGTGATTAAATTACAGTATGTGGCAAAAGTGAAGAGATTTTATAAATGTAATTAAGGTCCCTAATGAGTTGACTTAAGGTCCTTAATCAAGTTGATTAATTTTATTAAGTTATTCAGTGGGAGGTCACCCAGATGGACCTGATTTGTCATTTGAGTCCTTTGATAGAGGTTCTAAAGATCAGAAAAGGAAGCTACAAAGATTTCAAAAAGCAGACTAACTCACCTGTTGTCCTTGAAAAACCGAACTGACATGTTATGGGGAGGGGCAGGTAGCAGAGAATGACAGGTGCCTGTAAAGTTTAGGGCCTTAATCTTACAACTGCAAGGAATTGAATATTGCAAACAACCCAAGAGCTTGAATGAGGACTCAGAGGCTCAGAAGAGTTTGCAGCCCTGATTTCAACCTGAGTGGATAATCCAGCTATCCCTGTCCCATAGAAACTGTGAGATGATGAATGTGTATTGCTTTTGGTCTCTAAGTTTGTTGTAATTTATCAAGCAGCAATAGAAAACTAATACACCAGACAACAATTGACTTGCTGTCTTTCACCATAGATTAGTTTTTTAAAATAAATGTCATCACACAGTATATATTTTATTTTAGAGCCGTATTTTTTTATTCAGCATAATGATTGTTGAGATTCATCCCTATTGTTATGTATCAATGCTTAGTCTCTTTCTAGCCAGTGTACGGATATATCACATATTGTCTATAGATTGACCTGTAAATGGACATTTGGTGGGTTCCAGGTTTTCTGGCAATTACAAATAAAACAAGTCTTTGTATGACATGTGCTTTCATTTATCTTAATATGACTTTTCCTGATTATTAGCAAGATTGGCTATCTTTTCATATTTTATTGCCTTCTAGGGTTATCCTCTCCTGTGAGTTGTCTCTTAGTATCTTTTGCCCATTTTTTATTGGGTTATTTGTATTTTTTTCTTCACTGAATAAAGGGTTCTTTATATATTTTGAATACAAGTTCTTTGCCTATTATTGTTTTTCAACTTTAAGCTATCTTTTGTCATATGAAAATTTAAATTTTAATAAAGTTTAAGTAATTTATCTTTTTGAGCCTCATCCAATCGCATTTTTTCAATGCTTCTTTTTGAGAAAAAGAGAAGGGAGGGAGAGAAACATCAATGTGAGAGTGAAGCACAGATTGGTTGCCTTCCGTATGTACACATAGTGGGGATCATAGTGTGCGGACTGGCAATAGCACACGCTGGACCAGATATTGAACCCACAACCTAGGTATGTGCCTCGACCAGGAATCAAACACACAACCTTTCCATATGGGATGACACTCCAACCAACTGAGCCACACCAGCCAGGGCTAAGTGATTTATCTTTTAAAAAAATGTTTACTTTTATTACTTATTTTAAGAAACCACTCCAAGACCTGAGATTATAAAATATCTTTTTTCTACTTGTTAAAATAGTTTTAGTGTCTTGTTTTTAACCTTTAAGTTTTTTTTTATAGTTTACTTTTGTATAGATGGAAGTAGCAACACAATGACTTTTTTTCTGTAAAGAAAGCCAATTTTCTTAACTCTACCTATGAAATAATTCATCCTTACTTCACTGATTTTCAGTGTCAGACCAATTTGTATAGACACATGGATCTATTTTTCAGCTTTCTATTCTGATACACTGGTGTATTTGATTATTACTAAACAAATACCATGCTGTTTTAATTATAATATCTTTGCAATAATCCTCATATGTGTTATGACATTTCCTTTTCTTTTGTCTTCTCTGTCAGAATTATCTGGCCATTATTAGCTTTTACTCCTTTAGATAAAGTTGAGAGTAAATTTACCTAAAATTTTTTGATGTGTTTTTAAATTAGAATTACATTAAATTTATAGACTAATTGGAAGAAAAATTACATCTTTACAATATTCTCATCCACAAGCATACTGTATCTAACTCATTTTCCTGTCTTCTTTTAGATACAACATTTGCAATTTTTTCTCATAAAGATCTTGTACTTCCTTTGTTAGATTTATCCCTTGGTAGAAATTTATGCAAACCATCATAGCTATTTCCCTAGGAAAGTTATAATGTTAAGAAATTGGAATCTCACTGTAAGAGATCATTCTGCATGGCATGGGCCCAGCTCCCACTCAGAGATGCACAAGACCCACGCCCATGGATAGGTTCTCCCATAGGGAATCAGGCCTGCAATGTACCTAAGCCGCTATGAGTCTTACTTTTTGCTAAAACTCCCTCACCCTGAATTGAGGACATTTACTGCAAAGCAACTTCCTAAAATCCATGCTAAACCTTCCAAGGATGAGTGTAACTGGTTCAACCACTTTTACCTTTTCATTTGCAAATATCCTTCTTCTGTGATGTGATCAGTGGCATTGGCTCCTTTGTTTTCTGTAAAAGGTAACCACCTAAAGCCAACCTGTGCATAGTAAATGAGGACCATCATGTAATGGGCAGAGAAACCCATTAAAGGCCAGTCGTGGCAGAGGCCTCAGCTTTTGCTCCCCTTGAGAAAAAAGTCATACTGTCCCTTTTCCTCCACCAGATTCTGTAGTCTGTGTGAATGTCTCATTCCATCCATAATGATGTGGACATGGAAGGCCGGTGTCTGCATCATCTCACCAAGAATCCACTGTGTCCCTAACATGAGAGTTTCACAAGCCTTTCCTGGAAAATCACCTTCAGTAGTCTGTATTCAGGATACAAATATTCTACTACCTCGCTGACCAGCTTACTGAGGCTGGCAGCTAACTCAGCTTCAGATCACTGCAGTGAGGAAATGAGGGACCAAGACTCCTAGATCTTTCCATTTTTCAAGAAGAGCTGACAATCCATATTTTTATATTAAATATAAATGTAAAATATATCTGACTTCTAAATATTAACAAATAATTTTTTAAAAACTAACATTTTATGGGTAAAACTAAACAGACCTGAGATCTGCTATGCCAGGGGGCCACCAGTGTTCAATCTTTGGAGTAGTCTGGCCCCACAAAACCTTCGGTTCAGGTTCACCACACTCCTTCAGTGCTTGAGTGTGGGCAAAAAAGTAATGATGTGCCTGGGATGTACTTTCTAACTCAAAGTATCTAGTATTGTTATAGAAACCAAAAACCCAAGGGGGGCTGGAACGATAATACTCTTACGGAAAGAGATTCAGGTCCGTCTTGTCTGCCGCCTTAAAGGAAAGATATCTCTCAATGCCAGAGATTTGTGAAAAGGAAAGGAAAACATTTATTTAGTGCTATACAAACTTAAGGTAGTGACCTAATGTCTTTATCAAAAATCTTAAAGTCCCTTAAAACACCCACAAACGCACACAGTCCTTCCTTTCCCCTTGCCCAGTATGGGGTGCCGTATCTCAGGAAAGGAAATAGAAGTCCAGTCTCAGGCAATGTCTGGTTCTTCCCAGTAATCCGTGCTCGGCTGGTAGGCCTCTCTCAGTTCTCGGCACCATCAGCTGTGTCGCTGGAATCTCTGCTAAAACCGTGTGATGGTTCCCCCTAGTACTGCTGTGGGGGAACCCACTCTGGCAAAGGTGCGTGGTCCTCTCTCCACTGCTTCAGCCATGTGGTCCTTTCTCCACCACTCCAGCCACGTGGTCCTCTCTCCTCCAGGACCACGGGAGTCCCCACTCAGCCAAATCCACGTGGTTCTCTCTTCTATGGCTGCCGTGCCTGGGTTTAAATCCCCGCGCCAATCTTCCTCTGCAGCCCTATCTCCGACTCCTCCTACACT
>PVIA01015020.1:0-24275 GCA_004024845.1 Tonatia bakeri | reverse complement strand
GTTGCCCAGCTACCAGAAAGATTCCGGCAGCACCCCGGTAACGGTCACCTAGCAACCGGAGCGGCTGGGACAACAAAGCGCTGAAGCCGCTGGTCGCCTTGAGGCCAGCGGCACTATGGCGGACAAGAAGAGACTGTTTCAGCCGCAGTTCACGGAAAAGTGGCTGTTCGGGATGGAGCGTCTGGAGCCCATACCCTTGGGCCCTCATTGTAAGCGCTGGTACAAGACAAAAAACAAGGTACCTCCCAACTCTTTAGCAAAGCACAGGCGCAGGCCTCTGAAGTACTACTCCATGGACAGCCGGTGGTGGTTATCTATGAAAGAGGAGGTGGAAGATTTCAGAATGGGCTTCCCACCTGCTGATAATCCGTTCATTCGTGGCCGTAGGGAGGGCTTTCTCTCCACGACTGTTCATAGAGTTCCCAAACCTCCCCCCAGAAAGACTCAGAAAAAGGTGCCCAAAAGAGAAGAACCGCTTTCCAGGCTCTCACCAGCCAGGAGAGCACGGAAGGCTTTTGTAGAGGAGCTCAAAGCCACCCTGGCCCCGCACCCCTTGACTAGCTACCCAAATCTGAAGAAACTTCTACCTGCAGACCTCTTACTAAAGGTGCTGGAAGAGATTGATCCTGACAAGAAGCTGGAGGACACCTGGGCTTATTGTGAGGACATGAAGGACAGGAAGAAGTCCCCCACAAAGCTTTGTGAAAAACAACCTGAGGAGGTCAACCCGGAACCTTCTGAACCAAGTCAACCTGGGACCTCCCAGCCAAGTGAACCTGGGACCTCCCTGCCAAGTCAACCTGAGGCCTCCCAGCCAAGTGAACCTGGGACCTCCCTGCCAAGTCAACCTGGGACCTCCCAGCCAAGTCAACCTGGGACCTCCCAGCCAAGTCAACCGGGACCTCCCAACCAAGTCAACCTGGGGCCTCCTGGCCAAGTCAACCTGGGACCTCCCAGCCAAGTCAACCAGGACCTCCCAAGCAAGTCAACTTGGGACCTCCCAGCCAACTCAAGTGGGGACCACCTGACGAAGTTAAACAGAGACTTCCCAAGCAAGTTAACCAAGGACCTCCCAGCCAAGACAACCTGGGAACAACTGGTCAAGTCATCCTGGGACCTCCTGGCCAAGTCAACCAGGACCTCCCGACCAAGACAACCAGTACCTCCCTGTCAAAGCAACCGGGGACCTCCCAAGCAAGTCAACCGGAGACTTCCTAAGCAAGTCAGCCAGGGACTTCCTAAGCAAGTCAACCGGGGACGTCCCAAGCAAGTCAACCGGGGACCACCCAAGCAAGCCAACCAGGGACCACCCAAGCAAGTCACCCCAGAACCTCCCAACCGAGTCAATCAGGGACCTCCCAACCAATTCAAGAAGAGATTTCCTGGCCAACTTGTCCCAGGACCTCCCAGCCAAGTCACCCCGGGAGCTCCTGACCAACTCAACCAAGGATCTCCCAAAGACTCCTTCCTGTCATATTTACTGAAATTGTGTCCTGAGGAAAAGAAAAAGAAGAAGTCAAGCAGAAATGGCATTCCAAAAAGTCCTGATCCTTACAGATATATTGGAGATGAAGAAAGTGAATTTTGCACATGGATTGATACTTTTGGAGACATGGACATTGATGATGAGTTCATCATGCAACAGTTTGAAATTGATGAAGACTACATGCCTAATGATAATATGGGCAAAATAAAGAAAGCAACCCAGATCCCTATGGAACTATACTACAGCAAAGAGCTAGATGACATTAAGAAAAGAGAATTTTCCCTCCAGGAAGATAACTGGGAGAGAAATCTCAGGAAATCACCTGATCCTTATAGACCCAAGTCAGTGAAGTTAAGGTATGGAGAGTGGTATCCAAACCCCAAGACCTCAAAAAAGCAAATAAGTGATGAACCCTGGGTTGGCCCCAAACTCTTAGAAGAACAGAAATATCAGAGTCATGCAAGGGACCTTGAACCGGACATTCTTGATGATCTTTATGGACCGATTGCCTTCAAAGATTTCATTGTAAGCAAGGGCTACAGGATGCCAGGTGTCATTGAGAAGTTGTTTTTGAAGAAGAAATGGACTTATGATTCTGTCAAGACTCCTATAGATCGAGTCATGAAACTCCTCCCAAAAGTACCTGAAGATACATCTGAAGATGATTAAACAATCTTTATTTACTACTTACTTGCCTATTTTCTCTATCTCATGTTAATATCCATCAGAATTCACAGTGAATGTCTCATGGTGTATATACAACTTTGATTCTATGACATCTGTAAATGTAACACCTAATGCTAATAAAAATTTCTAAATGAACTTCTGCTTGGGTTCATCAATATTTTATGTATTTTACCAACTATGAAATCAATATTTACTTATAGCCTTCTCACATTTGTATAACATCGTGAATATTACACTCATATCAATTATTTGTAAAAAAAAAATAAAGCCATTACTAAAAGACTTACTAAAAGATCTTGTTATGTCAGCTACAACACAGGATGAATCTCAAAATAATTGTGCAGACTAAAAGAAAGTTAGTCTCATTCAATAAAGATAACACTGATAGTTTATGGATTTAATGTAGCCCAATTACTTAACTGACTTTGAATTTTTGACTACTGAAACTAAATTAGAAATAAATGAAATCTGTTAGTAGTTCAATCAGAAAACTACATAGATTAAACTTTGTTGAAACTTGTATTTTTTCTTTTGATTTTTTTATTGTTCAGTTACAGTTGTCCCCATTTTCCCCCATTACTCTCCCCTGACCTACCCACCCCACACCGCCCACATTCAATCCTCCCTCTTCCCGTTGTCTTTGTCCATTGGCCCTTTATACAAGTTCCTTGACTTGACCCTTCCCCTTCTATGCCCTATTATTCACCTCCCCCCTCCCATCACTGTCAGTTTGTTCTTTATTTCCATTCTTTGATTCTTTTTTTTTATTGTTTGCTTGTTTGCTTGTTTTGTTGATTAGGTTCCACTTATAGGTGAGACCATATGGTATTTGTCTTTCACTGCCTTGCTTATTTTAATTAGAATAATGCTTTACAGTTCCATCCATGTTCAAAAAGAGAGGCATAAATATTTGCTGACATATACTATTAGTAAAAATACAGGACTTCCCTCAGCCCTTTGTAAAAATCACACATCTTACTTTGGGAATCATGCTTTCAAAGACCTTTTGTCATTTGTGAGTTAAACAAACATGAACATTGTCGTGGCCATTCTTACTGTTGATTCAGATAATTAATAGCACTTGTTGGAACATCTTTTCTTCCTTTCATCAACTCTGTCCTCTTCCAATCTCCCTCCGGCTGTACTGAAATCAGAATGACATTTTCAAACCTGTGGGTCCAATGAAGTCCCACTTCATTTAAAATGTTTCAGCACTTTACATTCCTCAAAGGATCCCCCCAACCACATATGCACTTACCTACCCCTTCAGACTTGTATCCCCATGTCCCACCACTATCAGTTACTATTTCCTTCAAACATTAGCCTTTCCATCTGGAACCCTCCTCCTCTGATACCCTCCTGCCCACCACTATAGGCACAAAACACTTTATCCTTCAGGTAAACTTCAGATAATTTATTCAGACAGGGCTACACTGACTCCAGTTTAGGTCAAAGTTCTTCACTATCAGACCTCATAAAAACCATGTTTCCTATTTTGCAAAGTGCTCATCTTCGATGTTATCCATGCATTCAATAGGAATTGTTTAATCAATGCCTATGTTATACAATAACAAAGTTTCTCAACTGGGACATCATTGACATTTTGTGCTGGATAAGTCTTTGTTGTGGGTGGCCATTTTTGCACATTGGAGGATGCTTAGCAGCATCCCTGGTCTCTATCCACTAGGTTCTAAGTAGCGCATGACCTCCATTCCACCATCACGTTCTGACAGTCATCGCGTCTCCACACATACTAGTGTATATTGGATTATGGCATAGTCACCAAACCATTAAATCCATGAACATACTGACATGTTTTCACGACCATTTATTTAATCTCTATGCTAAGCACAGTGCTTGATTTTAGTGAGTGCTTAATAAATATTTTTAAATGATAAATGTTGGACCATGAAGTTATTTTGATAGCTGGATCTGAAAGACATTTAATCAATGACGAGAGCCATAAAAATGCATTTAATAATTTTTGACTTTCTAAATTGAATTTATGGGGTGACATTGGTTAAGAAAATTATACAGGTTTCAGGTGTGTACAGTAATTCTATAATATATCACCTATATACTGTATCGTGTGTTCACCACCCCAAGTCAAGTCTCCTTCCATCACCATTTATCCCCGCTTTACCCTCTTCTACCTCCCCTACCCCCTTTCCCTCTGGTAATTGCCATACTGTTGTCTGTCTTTGAGCCTTTCTTCTTTCTTTTTGTTTAAGAATTTACTTTAAAAGCTTTCAAATCCTAAGGAAAAATATATTATTATATATGTAAAGAAGAGATAAGTTGACTTAACTCTGCTTTAAGCATGTTTCAAGAAGTTAAGCATTTTTAAAATTGATATATATTCATATATATGTGTGTATATATATATATAGATAGATAGATAGATAGATAGATAGATATAGATATATTGTATATGATCTACAGTTTAACAATATTCCCCCCTTTCAAATTACTCTACCACTACCTACAGAAGTGATCAGGTTGATAAAGGTAAAATATTATATTACTTTCTGCAAATTCCTTAGATCAATCCGATTTTAAAGTCATAAGCAGAAACTTATTTTCTACTTGACTGGAAATGGAGAGTAAGTTTGGGCTACTAAATTAAGTAGCTGTTGTTGCCAGTGTTGAATGTTTTTAAATACTTAACCATTGAACAAAAGATTGATATTATATGTGCAGGGAATTATGCCTTTATATTATATCTTCTACTCTTTTTATTTAAAATGGAAGTTCAGCTAATGTTCATAAAATATTTAATACCATTTCCAATGGCTTAACCTAAGAGATTTTGTTATGATAAGAGCAACTTTAGAAATCTATCTTTAATTCATCACACAAGACCTAGCATTCTGGAGGTGTGTTCTTAGATGCATTATAATTAAGTTAATCATGGTGGCTGTCTCTCTGAGGTATCCACAATCATACTCCTCACTGTGGCAACACCCGCGCATGCCACGACTGAACAGATGACCCTTCGTGGCCCCCTCAAGGGCCACAACTGCTGGATGATCCAGATTTCTACTACTCCCCAGTTCCTGAACATGATACTGTCCGTCTCTTGAGACAAGACCATCATTATGTGGAAGCTGACAAGGGATGAGGCCAAATATGGCATCCCACCATGTGCTCTTTGTGGTCACTCCCACTGTTAGTGATGTGGCCATTTCCTAAGATGGCCAGTTTGCCCTCTCTGGCTCCTGGGATGGAACCGTTCACCTCTGGAATCTCACAATGGACACCACTATATGCTGATTTGTAGGCCATACCAAGGATGTGCTGAGTGTGGCCTTCTCCTCCAACAATGGACAGATTGTCTCTGGTTCCTGAGATAAAACCATCAAGCTGTGGAATATTCTGGGTGTATGCAAATATACTGTCCAGGATGAGAGCCACTCAGAGCGGGTGTCTGTGTCTGTTTTGCACCCAACAGCAGAAATCCCATCATCATGTCCTGTGGCTGAGACAAACTGGTCAAGCAATGGAACCTGGCAAACTGCAAGCTAGAGACCAATCCCATCAGCTATACAGGGTATCTGAGCACCTCAACTGTCTCTCCAGATGGATCCTCCTGTGCTTCTGGAGGCCAGGATGGCTAGGCCGTGTTGTGGAACCTCAGCGAAGGCAAGCACCTTTATATATTTGATGATGGGGACATCATTAACACCCTGTGCTTCCACCTTAACTGCTACTGACTCTGTACTGCCACTGGCCCCAGCATCAAGATCTGGGATTTGGAGGGCAAGATCACTGCTGATGAGTTGAAGCAAGAATTTAGCAGTACCAGAAGCAAGGCGGAGCCACCTCAGTGCAGACTCTCTTTGCCGGCTATACGGACAACCTGGTGCAAGGGTGGCAGGTAACCATCGCTCGGCACATAGAAATATCTGGCAGAGCTCTAAAAAGTTTTTTAAAAAAACCTGTTTTTCTGACTTGTAAAATACAGTCATGGCTATAATAGTTGTGATTTATTTGAATGTATCTCTCTACTTCATCAAATCTCCCAAGCCACATAAATCTGTAGTGAAACAGGATAATCACTTCAGATGAAACTAGATACGGCATTCATAAAGGTTACATGCAAGTTTTGGGTTACCGCATGGGAAGCCCATATGTGTCTGTATGCACTGACACAGCCTTTAAAACAATGACCTCCTGAAATGAAGGGACTCACAAATATTCTTTAGGTGCTCAGCTGTCAAGTTGGTAGAAAAGTGAAAGAAAGAAGACAAAAGTTAGAAATTATGTTTGCTCTTCCTTTTCTACTAGACTTCAATGATTTCACATTGGTCTCTTGAGCATTTTATTTCCAGTTAAAGTATGCTAGCTACCAAAAACTGATTCCTGATAGAACTCAAGAGGTGCATAGTGGGACACTTGGAAAGGAAAAGTATAAGGTAATTAGGTCAAAGGAAACCAAGCTGATGATCAAATGTACTTTTCAGTCACAATTGCATATTATACTAGATATGTCTACGACAAAATAGCAGGGATGGGCAAAAGTGGTTTTACAGTTGTCAGTACACGAAACACACAGTTTATTCTTTTTAAAAAAAAGGTTTGAAATGTTTTGTTTTAAGGTAGTTTTTTTTTTTAATTTTTACTTTTATTTATTTGTAGAGAGGAAAAGAGAAGGAGAAAGAGATGGAGAGAAACATCAATGTGTGGTTGCTTCTCCCATGCCCCCTACTGAGAACTTGGCTGCAACCCAGGCATGAGCCCTGATTGGGAATCGAACCGGTGACCCTTTGGTTTGCAGGCCAGCACTCAATGCACTAAGCCACACCAGACAGGTCTTTATTCTTGTATTATTTATTAATTATTGTATTATTTACCATATGAACAACTACAAACCTACTTTTGCCCATCCCTGTATGTACACTTCTTTGCTAGAGCTATTTTTTACCAGGAAAATACAGTCAAATTGTAACAAAGGAGTTAGTTTCTGAAATTAAACACAAAATATACCCTGATCAGTGTGGCTCAGTTGGTTGGGTGTCACCCCTTGAAGCCAAATGTCATCAGTTGGATTCCTGGTCAGGGCACATGCCTGGGTTGTGGGTTCGGTTCCCAGACTGGACACATGCAGGAGGCAACCAGTTGACGTTTCTCTCACACTGATATCTCTCTCCCTATCTTTTCCCCTGCCTTCCCCTCTCTCTAAAAATAAATCAATAAAATATTTACCTGGCTGGTGTAGCTCAGTGGATTGAGCGCGGGCTGCGAACCAAAGCATCGCAGATTTGATTCCCAGTCAGGGCACATGCCTGGGTTGCAGGCCATGGCCCCCAGCAACCGCACATTGATGTTTCTCTCTCTCTCTGTCTCTCTCTCCCTTCCCTCTCTAAAAATAAATAAATAAAAATCCTAAAAGAAAAGAAAATCAATTTAAAAAATATTTAAAAAAACACCAAATATAAATCTTAAAAATTAGCATTAAATATTTCTTAGAAATGTATCATGTTGGGAGCAATCATTGCTCAATTAAGGTACTACATTGAGGACTAACATCTCACATTAAGTGCCACCAGAAAAAATTTTCCTTCACCATGGGGATGGCTGGCTGTTTATTCAGTGGGATACCTGAAGAAAGAGTCAATTAGTCTGTTCTTAGGGGCCATGCTGTAAGTCTCACACTCAAAAAACTGAAGTACTGTCATTCTGAGATGCACGTGGAAATTCAGTATTCTATGCGAACACCAAATTCACATCTCTTGCCTTAGCTTCCTCTAGGTTATATGCTCAAAACTGAGAGGAGGGGCCTGGCTGGTGTGGCTCAGTGGACTGAGTGCCAGCCTGTGAACCAAAGGGTCGCCGGTTCAATTCCCAGTCAGGGCACATGCCTGGGTTGCGAGCCAGGTCCCTAGTAGGGGGTACACAAGAGGCAGCCACACATTGATGTTTCTCTGTCTCTCTTTCTCCATCCCCTTTCTCTAAAAATAAAAAATATGTAAAATCTTTTAAAAAACGAGAGGAGGATAAGAGGATCATAATAATATTTATTTTGGCCCTGGCTGGCGTAGCTCAGTGGATTGAGTGCAGGCTGCGAACCAAAGCATCGCAGGTTCGATTCCCAGTCAGGGCACATGCCTGGGTTGCAGGCCACGGCCCCCAGCAACCACACATTGATGTCTCTCTCTCTATCTTTCTCCCTCCCTTCCCTCTCTAAAAAATAAATAAAATCTTAAATAATAATAATAATAATATTTATTTTTATGTCTGTCTATGTTCTATAGTGAACTTTTCATGTGTTAAATGCATGTTTCATCTAACTCCAGTCACAGAAATGGATTTATATTCACTTATATCCTCTGATCTAAACCTAAATGGGCAACTTGTATAATTTTACAAACCATTTACCTAGATGAGAGTTTAACCTGAGATTTATGATTTCAAACTTTTAAAATTTGAATTCCAACAGTACAAAATTAGTTACAAGCCTCCAAAATACAAAGACCCAAAATGTATAAGGTCTATTATGAATGTATATTTTTTCATGATTTCTAATCTTTTTTCCCTGTAAATCCCACTCTCCCACCACTGTGATTTAAAAACATTTTATATGCTCTCCACTACCCATGAGTTCAAGTCTAAAGTATGCCTCTGGAGTTCTGCCTTCTACAATCTGACCCTAGTCTACTTTGGACCTTACGTACCACTACTTCTAGATATGTAGTAGTCCCACTCTCTTGTTTTATCACCCAAATATGCCATTTAATTTCTTGCATCTTCATAATGTGCTTAACCCATCTATTTGATCCTGAATGGTCTCCCATTATTGATGGTTTCATCAATAATTTCCCATCTACCCCTCACTTTATTATAACCAAAGCAAATCACATGTTTCCTAATTGTGTCATAGTAGTTCACCCCTGTTTCTTAGCTCATGCAATGACAACTGTTTATGTTACATCCTTATTGTTAAGAATCCATATTGTAGTTGGAGACACCTATGCTTCATATATTATTTCATTCAATCTTTTTTTTCCCAGAACAAAGCAAATTTTACACAGATAGAGGAAAAGAGAGAGGCTGGGCATGGGTTCCAGTGTGAAAGAAGCAAAAAGCATGTGTCCAAGTGGATGGGGGCCAACTCGAGAGTGAGTTGCACCTCATTCAATCCTTCAAACAATGAAATAAAAGGATGGTTGTTCTCAGGTAAAACATGAAAATATAAGCTGAGAAGTAACTTCCTCAAGGTCAAAAATCACTCATGTAGACGAGCTGTGATATGAACCAAGACCTCTTTGACCATAGAGCTGTGCCTTTCTCCATATACCCAAAGAGGTCTCACCCACTCAGTGGGACTTCTATTTTGATTTGCTAAATTTGCTTTGTTGTTGTTCTCAATTCATTTTATGTCAGTAATCTCTCATCAGCTAGATTCTGATTAATCAAAAGGAGTTTGTGAAGTTCTTCTTCATAGTTCCCAGAACATGGAAAGTGTTTTAAAAAATCACAGAACCATGAACTTCTAAAAAGATCATATTGAATCAATATGTGTCATTTTTTGCTTATTTCTTGGATGTCATCAATAGCAAAGTACAGCAATTCATTAAGAAACAAAATAAAAGGTAAGATTCACATGGAATCAGTTCTAAGCCTTACTGTGAAAAAGTTCATTTTTATCCTGTATACCTCAGTTTCCTTCTTGGTAAAATTAGCTTAATTCTAAAATCAGCTCTACTTTGAAGAATCTGAGCCAAACTTCCATGGTCATTGGACAGTGCAAAAGAAATAAATGTAAACAGATTTTAATATAAAATATTATAAAGAAATAAAGAATGGAGTTAAATAATTGACTCTGGTGTAGCTTTAATTAAAAAACTTCATTTGCAATATGTGTTAATAAGTAGGGGACTTAAATCTATGCATGGCTCTAGTTCTCAAATTGTGCAAGAAATTTAGAGGACTGTAAAGTATTTTTACACTGAAATGCCATAAATATATATCACCATTACAAGCCAAGCAAATATTATATATACTGTTATCAATTTTTGACTTTGAATATCAGAAAACACATTATGCTAAATATTTATAATAGTTATTTTTTTAAATATGCTCATCATATAGTATACGTGACAAACAATACATTGATAGCATGTTGGCTTTTTACATTTCAAATTAAGGTTTTGTACTTAGTTTTTGTTTCCATGTTTTTATTTAATTTATAATATTCTGTGGGGGAAAAAAACAAAACCCAGGCATCTTTGAGAGCTTGACTTTCCTCTTTGATTTTTGTACTTTGTTTATGAGAAAAAAAAGAACTACTTATAGAAATGCAGTATTTCATATTTCAGTAATCAATCAAAAGCAATAAATACTGCACAACCAGCATCTTAAGAATGCACTTAGGTATCTTATTGATCCCCAGAACATTAAACCTCTTACCAGTGTTACGACGACATTCCGCTCTTGGATGCACATGCTGTTTGTTCCGAGTGACTTGATTTTAAAAAGAGCTGCGTTCACATAGGCAAGGGCAAAATTACACCAAAAGATGAACCCTGTAACTGCCTCTAAATGCATTTTTAAAAAGTTTTATTTTATTATCTTTGTGGGATATAGCATACATGTGCTATATTTCCCTATATGAACTTTAATATTTCAAAAAGAATTAATTTATAATTTAATATATACATCCACTTCTACTACTGCATTTGGAAGTTGCCAAATTTGGTTTTGTGAAATTATCCATAAACAAAATAAAGTTCAGTGGTCTATATGGATCCTGTAGAGATATTTTCAATATTACATATGCTACATTTTATGTTATCTGAATCTGAGACAAACTTACCCATAGTATTCCATGGGAAATATCAACAAAGCATATCCTCTCAGTGAATTACATTTGAAACCTGGCAATTTTGGGAAGGAAAAAAAGTTACAATCACTTCTGCTATAATAGTTGTTTTGAGCACACACATTTGTTTCAATGTGATTGATATATTAGGGAACAATATAAGCATAATACAAATTACACAGTTGATTTGTACAATTTATTCCATGAGAACTACTAGGTGAACTCAGAAAACTGCATCTCGGCAAATGGGAACAATGCAAGCATACACAACATACATGCAATACAACTCAAACATACACCAGCTATGTTGGTTCACATCCATACCTGGGTATGAACACTCACCTTCTATTATTTCACAATAACTAACAAGTGCAAATCCTTCCCATAATCACTTCCGCAAGTACTCTCAATTTTTTCAGGATGCATTAAATGCTATTCTAGGAACTACTGTGCAGTGAAAAAGTGCATAATTAAAAACACATGCTCTACTGGGCTGATAAATTTTAGTAATTTATTTCAGTAATGCCATAATGGTTAGAATGTTTTGAGTGTAAATATATCACAAGAAATACCAAGAAAGATTATTAAAACAGAACAATAAAATGAGATATTCTCTGCTAATTTAAATATGGATGTTTCAAAAACATAAAGTTTATAACCTGGAAGTAGATGATCACATATTTAAAAATTCTATTATAGAGGGGAGAGGGGAGGGAGTTTCAGAGGAAAAGGGGACGGGTTTAAAGGAACAAGTATAAAGGACAAAAACTAGGGATGGGTGGAAATGGGAGGGAGGTGGGGATGGCTGGGGGGTTGGCTGGGATGGGAGTAAAAGACAGAAAACTGTACTTGAACAACAATTAAATTAAAAAAAATAAAACAAAACAAAAAAATTCTATTATAGAACAGTGACCCAATTTGAAAACAATAAGAAAAGGTCACAGATATCAGCACATATATTTTATTCAAATCTTATAAATATATACACTTTTCCAAAGAAGATATACAGATGGCCAGCAGATATATGAAAAGATGTGCAACATCATTAGTTATAGGGGAAATGCAAATCAAAACCACAATGAGATTCCAGCTCACACCTGTTTGATGGCTCTTATCAAAAAAAGAAGTAATGACAAGTGCTGGAAAGGATGTGAAGAAAAGGTAACCTCCCTCGCCCACAAATGAGAATATAAATTGTGGCAGTCACTATAGAAAACAGTAAGGATTTTCTCAAGAAACTGAGAATAGAGCTCCCATATGGCCCAGCACTCCCTCTTTCTGGGTATCTACCTGAAATTTTTTAAAAAATATTTATAAGGCTATATGTAACTCTGTGTTCACTGCAGCATTATTCATGGGGGCCAAGAAATGGAAACAACCTAAGTGTCCTTTGATGGACGACCCGATAAAGAAAATGAGGCACATATTGCCCTGATGAGTGTAGCTCAGTTAACTAGGGTGTTGTCCTGCAAAGGAAAAGTTTGATAGTTTGATTCTCTGTCAGGGCACATGCCTGGGTTGAGGCTTGGTCAGGGCATGTACGAGAAGCAATCGATCGATATTTCTCATATCAATGTTTCTCCCTCTCTTCCCCTCTCTCTAAGAATAAATAATTTTTTAAAAAAGATCTGGTACATATGTAAAGTAGAATATGACTCAGTCATAAAAATTGAAATATTACATTTGCAACAACATGAATGGATCTTGAGGGTATCATGCTAAGTGAAAAAAGGAAAAGAACCTTATGATTCCACTCATATGAGGAATATAAAATGAAAACCAACAAATGAACAAAAAAAACATAAAAAAAAACACAGAGTCATAGACACAGACAAAAGAATAGCGGTTTCCAGAGGAGAAGAGGGGTGAGAGGTGGATGAATAGGTTAAAAGGGGATCAAATATATGGTGACAGAAGATTAGACTTTGCATGGTGAACACACAATAGAGTATACAGATGTCATAGATGTATTATAAGGTTGTACATCTGAAATTTATATAATGCTATTAACTAATGTTACCCCAATAAATTTAGTAAAGTTGTTTTATAAGAAACTGTACAAAATGAGTAGGGGAACCTGATATCTACCCAAAGAAGCAAAAAAGAGAAAATACTAATATTATCTTGAAGTAAAAATTAGCCAAATATTCAAGATCCTTCCTTCTAAAGTCCTGTAACATTTTCAGAAAATATTTAAGAATTTGAAATGCAAATTAATGAGCATTCTCTTCTATTGCCGTACCTTTCTTTTTTCCAATTTTAAAATATTTACTTATATGGAAACAATATATACTTATTTCATTATTGTTAGGTAAAATAATTCAAATCTTATTCTCTCATTTCTAATGTGGGTTTAAGATAACATTTTCTTATTTAATGCAAAATTCAAGGGGTTAATCCAATTTCATCATAATAATTATTAACTTTACTAATAATGAATAATTATTAACTTAAAAAATAAACTATGGGCATAGTAAAGCATTTATGTGATGTTTACCTTTTGATTTTACCACAAACATTATGGGGAAAATTATATATTTTTCAAAGTATTTAAAATTGTGAAACAATAGATCTCTTAATTTGTCTAACACAGTAACATTTAATCACATGTTTAAATTTTACAGGTCAATAACAAAATCAATCACAAAGCAGAAAGTGCTAGATACATACCAAACTTCATATAATTTTTATTTTTTATTTATAAAGGAATGATTTTACATTAAAAATAATTTATTCATTCTATAAATCTGAATTTCTTTACTACATAATATATATATGCTGGAAATAAACACAACTATAGAAAGGCTGATCCACCCTTGGAATGTATATAGTCTAGGAGATTTATACATTTAATGTCTCTTTAGATTTCCAATGTCTTTTAACTATATACATTTTTATGTAACCAGAGATCATCACAACAGAGAAATTAAATCCTTGTTTTTCCTGCACTGTTTTTAAATCCTTACCACTTAAAATAAAATTCATTTTATTTTCTGTCCCCTAAAAGGCCATACACGATCCCAATATTCAATTTTGTCATATACCACAGGCACCTTCCCTCTCACTTCCCACTCTCCTGCTATCCTTCCTGTGTAAGCCTCTCAGTCTCTGAAAACCATAAAGAATGACTTTGCAGTTTTCTGTGGTTCCATACAAATTTTTGGACTCTTTGTTCCAGTTCTGTGAAATATGTCATTGGTATCTTGATAGGGATTGGGTTGAATCTATAGATTGCTTTGTGAAGTATGGACATTTTAAGGATGTGAATGCTTTCTATCCACAAACAAAATGGAAACAGACTCACAGATACAGAGGGGAGGGGTGTTGGGGGAACTGGGTGAAAAACAGTGAAGGGATTAGGCAAAGAAAAAAATTGCATAGCAGCAGGGAACAGTATGGTAATTACCAGAGGGAAAGGAGGATGGGGGAAGTAGAAGAGGGTGAAAAGGTGAAAGGATTAAACATTCAAACAAACAAACACACAAAATACTCACAGGCACAGACAACACTATGGTAATTCCCAGAGAGGAAGGGGCTGGAGGTAGAAGAGAGTAAAGCAGGGATAGGCGATGATGGAAGGAGACTTGACTTGGGTTGGTGAACACACAATACAATGTACAGATGATGTATTACAGAATTGCACACCTGAAACTTATATAATTTTATCAACCAATGTAACCCCAATAAATTCAATGAAAAGAAAGAACAAAAGCAAATCCAAAGTCTATTAATGTCAAAAATAAAGACCTGATTAAGCCATTGATGATTTTTAAAAAAGAAAAATGAATGACATTCCACACATACATTGCAGTGCACATTAACCCACATGCTTTAGAACTGAAATTTCTATGTCACAGATGATAAATGTACCTTTCAGATTGCAGGGATAATGGCTAATTGTTTTCTAAAGTGTCCCTAACAATTCATATTACTGTTAGCAACTCCTAAAGCTCCACTTTCTCATTATCACTTGGCATTAACAGAAACTTCTTAATTTTTGCTAGTCTGATGAGGGTGAAGTGATATTTTCTTTTGGCTTTAATTGCATTCTGTTTTTATAGGCTTGGAATGTCCTCATTGCAAGTTCTCAATTCAAGTATTTTACCCTTTCTCTATAAGGCTTTATCTTTATTATTTTTTCTTTTTCTATTGTTGTTCTAGTACAATTGTCTTCATTTTCCCCCCGCCCCACCCATTCCCACCTCCCACTCTGGATTCTACCCCTCTTTGGTTTTGTTCATGAGTCCTTCCTTTATACATGTTCCTTGACGACCCTTCTCCTTCTTTCCCCCATTATCCCCCCTCCCCCTCCCCTCTGGTCACTGTCAGTTTGTTCCTTACTTGAATGTCTCTGGTCGTATTTGGCTTGCTTGTTTGTTTTGTTGAATAGGTTCTATAGGTGAGATCATATGGTATTTGTCTTCACTACGTGGCTTACCTGACTTGGCATAATGCTCTCCATTTCCATCCATGCTGTCACAAAGGGTAGGAGCTCCTTCTCTATAAGGCTTTTGTTAGGAGTCATTTATATATTCTGGTACTTGTCTCTACTAGGTTATATATGTTGGAAGTTTCTTGTGCTGCTCATGATTGCTTTTTCTATTTTTAATAGTGTCTTTTCATAAACAGAAGGTCAAAGGTTATATAATAATGCAAATTTATTATATAATATAAATTAACATGATGTGATAATACATACGATTTTATAAAAATATCTTCCTTTATGCTATTGCCTTTAAAGTCTTTTTAGTAAAATACATCTCTAACCTTAAGTCAAGAAATTGATCTATATACTCTTCTGAAATATTTATAGGTTTAGTTTTCTACCTTTAGGTTTTTAATCCATGGAATTATTCCAATATGTAGTATTATCTAGGAGTCAGATTTATTTTTTTACATGGCCAGCAAATTTTCTAACCAATATTTGAGAAAGAACATTCATTATCCACTGCTCTCCAGTGTCTCTTCTGCTGAGATCTGCTTCTGCACTCTCTCTCCTATTTCATTGGTCTGCTTGCCTATCCTAGTGTGAACAACACACCGCCTTGATTATGAGAGTTTTATACAATAATATGCCATGTTGCATTGTACAAGCTCTTCCTGTTTGTTTTCCTTCAAGAAAGCATGCTTCCTTAGGCCATTTACAGCTTGCTATCAATTTTAGAATTGGACAGCTGAATTGTAAAGTAAAACATAATAAAACAAAACACCACTTTATGAGTCTTAGTTTGCTTGTTTTATGATCAGTTTTCAGGGAATTTTCTTCTTCTGAGCATTTCAATTCATAAACAAAGCAGGTCTGTCCCTTTACTTTTTCTTAAATCTCTCTCTAAAGTTTTATCATTTCCTCTGCGATGGTTGCGTACATCTTTTATTAGATTCTCTTCCAGGTACTTGATGATTCTAATGCTATTCTCAATGGTATCTTCAGAGACACTTGCTCTTGGCTGTTTCATTTTCTCCCTTGAGAATGGATGACACATATTTGGTTCTTTTTTTTGCACATCCAGTCTTTTTAAAATATTATTAAACTTATTGGGGCGACATGAGTTTGCAAAATCATATACGTTTCAAGTATACATTCTATAATACATAATCTGTATATTTTATTGTGTTCACCACCCCAAGTCAAGTTCTCCTTCTGTCACCAAATATTTCACCCCTTTACCCCTTACTATCCCCCCCTGCCCCCTCTTTTTTCCCTCTGGTAACCACCATACTGTTGTCTGTGTCTATGAGGTTTTGTTTGTTCATCTTGTTTGTTTCAGCTTTAATGCCACATGTAAATTAAATCATATGATCCTTGACTTTTTCCATCTGACATATTTTGCTTAGCAGAATATTCTCAAGATCCATTCAAATTATAGTAATTGGCCCACAAAAGACCCCAAACAGCCAAAGCAATCCTGAGAGAAAAAAGAACAAAGCCAGAGGTATCACATGCCCTGATGTCAAATTATACTACAGTTTGACAATAATTAAAATAACATGGTATTGGCAGAAAAACAGACACACAGAACAATGGAACAGAATTAAGAGCCCAGAAATAAACCCACACATATATGGGCAAATAACTTCTGACAAAGGAGCCAAAAAACATACAATGGAGAAAAGAAAGCCTCTGTAATGAATGGTGCTGGGAAAATTGGAATGCCACATGCAAGAGAATGAAACTAGACTACAGTTTGTTCCCATGTACACAAATTAATTCAAAATGAATGAAAAACCTAAAAGTAAGACCTGAACCAGTACAATACACAGAAGAAGACTTAAGTACCAAACTTATGGGTCTTTTTTTTAACTGGACATTTAAAATAGTATAATGTGACTACTCCAGAAATGTGATTTCCCTCCCTTCCCAAAGTTTTTTAATGCTTGATTTAAATTTTTTTTGTTTTTTTCTATTTAATTTTTAAATATATTTTATTGATTATGCTATTACAGTTGTCCCATTTGCCCCCTTCACTCCCCTCCACCCTGCACACCCCCTCCCACCCACATTTCCTCCCTTTAGTTCGTGTCCATGTGTCATAAGTTCTTTAACTTCTACATTTCCCATACTATTCTTACCCTCCCCCTATTTTCTACCTACCATCTATGCTACTTACTCTCTGTACCTTTTCCCCCTCTCTTCTCCTCCCACTCCCCTGTTGCTAACCCTCCATGTGATCTCCATTTTTGTGGCTCTGCTCCTATTCTTATTGATTGCTTTGTTTGTTTTTGTTTTTGTTTTAGGTGTGGTTGTTAATAATTATGAGTTTGCTGTCATTTTACTACACATGTTTTTTATCTTCTTTTCCTTAGATAAGTCCCTTTAACATTTCATAAAATAAGGGCTTGGTGATGATGAACTCCTTTAACTTGACCTTACCTGAGAAGCACTTTATCTGCCCTTCCATTCTAAATGAAAGTTTTGCTGGATAGAGCAATCTTGGATGTAGGTCCTTGCCTTTCATGAGCTGGAATACTTCTTTCCAGCCCCTTCTTGCCTGCAAGGTCTCTTTTGAGAAATCAGCTGACAGTCTTATGGGAACTCCTTTGTAAGTTACTGCCCCCTTATCTCTTGCTGCTTCTAGGATTCTCTCCTTATCTTTAATCTTGGCTAACGTAATTATGATGTGCCTTGGTGTGTTCCTTCTTGGGTCCAGCTTCTTTGGGACTCTCTGACCTTCTTGGACTTCCTGGAAGTCTATTTCCTTTGCCAGATTGGGGATGTTCTCCTTTATTATTTGTTCAAATGACTTTTCCACTTGTTGCTCTTCCTCTTCTCCTTCTAGTACCCCTATAATTCGGATGTTGGACCGTTTAAAGATGTCCTGGAGGTTCCTAAGCCTCTCCTCATTTTTTTTGAATTCCTATTTCTCCATTCTTTTCTGTTTGGTTGTTTCTTTCTTCCTTCTGGTCCACTCTGTTGATTTGAGTCCTAGTTTCCTTCCCATCACTATTGGTTCCTGTGCATTTTCCTTTATTTCACTTAGCGTAGCCTTCATTTTTTCATCTAATTTGCGACCAAATTGAACCAATTCTGTGAGCATCCTTATCACCAGTGCTTTGAACTGTATATCTGATAGGTTGGCTATCTCTTGGTTTCTTAGTTGTATTTGCTGTGGAGCTTTGAGCTGATCTTTCGTTAGGGCCATTTTTTTTTTTTTTGGTCTGGTCTGCCTTTTATGTAGTGAGGGGCGGAGCCTTAGGTGCTCACCAGGGCAGGGCACCCAGTTGCTGGGTTGTGATGCTGTATGTGGGGGTGAGGTCCAAGAGAGAACAATGGTGCTTGCTCCTCTCTCCTTCGGATTTCAGTCCCTTCCGCTGCCGCTTCCCCCAAGCAAACTGGGCCTTTCTGGTGCTGATTCCCATGTGAGTGGGCCTGTGCACATTCTAGGACCCCGTGGGTCTCTCCAGCAAACTCTCCTGTGAGGCTGGGAGTCTCTCCCTGTGCCTCAACCCCCACAGGTGTTTTCAATCAGTGTCACCAGACTCTGTTTCCCGGCGCTGGGACCCCGGGTTGCTCGGTCTGTCTCACTGCCCAATTTCGCCTGGTTTATCTGCATGCAAACGTGGGATCGCCCGGGCAGCCAGCCGCCTTGAGTGAAGTGCCTCGCTTCACACCCGCTGCCTCACTGGGCTGGCCAGCTACCTGTGCACGCAGGGTCCGCCCACTGCTGTCTTATGCCCAGTATGCCTTACGTGCCCAGTGCCACCGCTCTTTGTGCCGTGCCCCCTCTCTGCCCAGCTGCCCGACTCCACCCTTCCTACCGGTCTGGATGAATGTGTATATTCTAACTCCTTGGTTGTCTGACTTCCATACAGTTCAATTGTCTGCCATATCTGTTACCTTGTTTCTAAATTGTTGCTAACCTTATTTTGGTTGTGCAAGGAGGCACAGTGTGTCTATCCACACCTCCATCTTGGCCAGAAGTCTTGATTTTAAAATTTTTATCTATTTACTTTTAGAGAGAGGGGAAGGGAGGGAGACAGAGAGGGAGAGAAACATCAATGTGTGGTTGCTTCTCCTGTTCCCCCTACTGGGGACCTGGCAGGAAACCCAGGCTTATGCCCTGACTGGGAACTGAAACAGCAACCTTTCGGTTCACAGGCCAGTGCTCAATCCACTGAGCCACACCAACCAGGGCATAATGCATGTTTTGTTTTGTTTTGTTTTGTTTTGTTTTGTTTTGTTGGTTGCTTTTTTAATGACCTTCCTGAACCACTGTAATTTTAGAAAGCTATATTCCTCATCACATGCAGCCACTGAAGTCTCTGCTCATTTAGAATACTACCAACCAGCTAATGATTGGACAGAGATTTCATTAAATGCATAGAACCAATAAATCTTCCAATGTTTGAAGAAGGGCTCTGTGTGCATTGGGTGACACCTTTACCACTCAGCAAGGTAGTGTATATCTCTGTCTGATCTTGACTTCCTGCACTGACAAAACCTACATTTCAGCCAGAGATGGGAGACCAGGGTGTTCCCAGGTGTTTTCTGTGTACACTTCTGGGCATGCACAAAACTCTATACATATGCATGGCATTCTTGATTCCCATCTGATATTGGAGCTTTTCAATGTATCCTATGTGCATCATGTTTCCTGGATTCTTTTCGATTATCTTATTTTCCTCAACTTGTATCCTCTACTTAGGCAATATTAATCATTAATTTTAAACTGCAATGTTTAATAATTGCCTCTGGTTGTTTTTCAAGAATCATCCCCAGAAAAGAGTGTTCACACTATTTGATATCTGAACCAGGTCAAATACAGACAGCATTATGAGTGAGGTCTTCCATGGACCTACTGGGCAGGGAAAAGAATGACAACTCTCTGGAAATGGGACTTTACAGAAGCTGCAAAGTTATTCTGTCCCTCAGTTGCGGGTTTTAAGCATTATTTCACCAAAAGGAGGGGAAAGTTGCTGTCTTACCAAGATTTGGTCATAGTTCTTGAATAAACACTGCCTAGACTGCAGAAAGCCTCTGCTTAGTTTCCAGTTTAGAAAAACTTAATTGTGAGAATGTGTCTCATGTTTTTTATTGCTTTTATGGAGGGAGGATTTATGGGAGGAATTGCTTATTTGGCAATTTTTGTACAAATCACTACCCGATTTTACTATATTGACATTTTTAAGTTCAGAACAGTTGCTAAACTTTAACTCAATTTTTTTTTTGCTAGTGATGATTTTGTTTCTACAGGAATATAGTGATAGAATCCACAAATAAAGACAATTATGTTATTCTCCTCCAATTCTATAACTTTAATGTCTATTTTCAGCATTATTGCACTAAATAGGATTTTCAGTGCTATGATAAACAGGCAGGGAGATGATAGCCGTCTTCCTTTTTTCAATCTCAATAAGAAAGCTCTCAGTTTTGCTGTAATCATTAAGATGAAAAGACTTCTTCTCATCCTAGTTTACTAAAAATCTTTACCCTGCATTATTACTGAATTTTGTTGTTTTTCTGTAACTTTTGAGATGATCAAATGGTTTTAATCCTTTAATTTGTTAATATGGTAAATCACTATGTATGTATTGATATATCTGTATTTAATCATTTGACAGTTAATCTGTGTCATCCTTCCCTGTCCCTTATTCATCCCTCCTGAGACAAGTTCGGTATATGTTCAGTTACTAAAACCAATGGACATTTCCAAATCCTCATCACAATTACAACCTCTTCATGAATTAACATTGAACCAGAACAGTGCCAGGCATGGAGTAAGGATTTAATAAATGAAAGGAATCTCTCTTCCTTTGGCTCTCAGAATAGGAAATTTATATTAGGTCTCCACTTACCTGTCAGAACTTTTCTTTCTCCTTCTTTCAACCTCTGTACTTCTTTAAAGTCCCACCTTTACCAGTTTTAAGACATGGCAAAGTCTTGCTCACCAATTTCCTTTCTTCTCATGAGCAAGACTACATTACTAAATTTTTATTGGAATTAATTTGGGGGTGAACATATGACTGGTTTCTGACCCATAGACTGCATGTGAAAGTTATGTGGGCTGCTGTCTGTGTGAGCTCGAAACCCTTGGCTTGATCACCCTTCCCTGTTCTCATTTCTTTTTTCATTAATGAGCATATAGGACAAGTTTTCAAGATGATGGCATCACATGATGGAAGAATTCTGACTCCATGAGTCTGAAAAACAGTCACCCAGAATCGCTGCCCAAAGTTGGCTAATAATTGTACAAGAAATAAAGTTTTGTTCAGATTTGGTAGGTAGCTCTTATACCTATTAAGTACTTTGAACTTAGTCAAGTTACTGACTTCTCAATCTAAATCTCCTCAAATATATGATGGGCACAATCACATAAATCATGCATATTCTGTTGTTTTAAGGATTTAAAGAAAATATATACAGTAGGCAAGAGCAGTAATTTTCAAGCACTGATAATAATAGTCTCATCTACTTTGTATTAAGTTTGGCAAGGGTGCTAATCCTTTCTAACTTCTGCTACACACCATCCACTGTATTTGGTCCTTTCCACAGTTACTTGATGACTCTTCACCATGAATCTAGGAAACAGAGATTACTATTTTGATTTTATTGAAGACAAAGGTGAAGTTGTGTGAAGTTGAATAAGTTGGCAAAGTCATACAGCCAGAAAATACTGCAGTCTGATTTCAAATCAAGCCAAGATTTATCTCTGTGGCTCTTACCTCTATGTCCTTAATACAGTGTTAAGCTCTTGATATATGGTGACCATTATTATGACACATATTGACCTTCTTCTATATCTGTACACTCTACCTTGGTGACTTCATATTCAAGCTACAATCTCAGTTATCACATCAACAAGAATGGGCTCTCATAATTGTATCTTTATTACAAAGTGCTTCCCCAATCCGTGGACCTCATTGTCACCTTCGGGCTGGACATATGTCCCTGTAATGCCTCAAACGCTGTATGTCCAATAAAGCCCTCATTATCCTTTCTATTTCCTTTCCTTTCTCTTATCTTTTTATGTTTTAAGATTTTATTTATTTATTTTTTAGAGAATGGAAGGGAGGGAGAAAGAGAGTGAGAGAAACATCAATGTGTGGTTGCCTCTTGTGCACCCCCTACTGGGGACCTGGCCCGCAACCCAGGCTTGTGCCCTGACTGGGAATCAAACCATCAAGCCTTTGATTCGCAGGCCAGCACTCAACTACTGAGCCACACCAGCCAGGGCTTTATCTTTATATTTTTAAGAAAAGTTTATTTTTAAATTGAGTATAATTGATATATAATATTATATTAGTTTTAGGTGTACAACATACAGATTTGATATTTTATGTATTCTAGAATAGTCATCACAATAAGTCTAGTTATATCCATCAACGTACATAGTCACCAAAAAAATTCTGGTAAGGACTTTTAAGATTTACTCCCTCAGTAACTGTGAAAAAGCAACACAGTATTGTTAGCAGTAGTCCCCATGCTGCACATGACATCTTCATGGCTTATTTCTTTTAAAACTGGAAGTGTGTGCCTTTGATGCCCTTCACCCACTCCCCAACCCCAATCTCTGGCGGCCACCAATCTGTTCTCTGCATCTATGAGGTTTTGTTTTGTTTTGTTTTTTCAATTTCCCCATATAAGTGAGATTATATGGTATTTGTCTTTCTCTGTCCAATTTACTTCACTTAGCATAATGCACTTATGTTTTATCTGTATTGTTGCAAATGGCAAGATCTCCTTTTCTACGGCTGAATGGATTCTATTGTGCATATGTTTAAGTGTGTGTGTGTGTGTGTGTGTATGAATGGATAAAAGATATATAAACACACATGTACATATATACATACAACATACAAACATACCACATCATCTTTATCTTTTATCTCTTCATCAATCGATAGACAGTTAGGTTGCTTCCATATCTTGACTATCATAAACAATGCTGCAATGAACATGAGGGTGCAGATATCTTTTGCAATTATTGGTTTCATTTCTTTGGATAAATACTTCAAAGTGGAATTACTGGATCATATGGTAGTTCTATCTTTAATTTGTTGAGTAAACTCCATACTGTTTTCCATTATTTCAATGCATCCATGGTTTGAAGTTAGTGAGCTATAGTAAATGACAAATTCAGCAGCAGTGATAAAAATACTTTTGTGTCTTCTTTTCAAAGAATGAATACCTGCATACACTGAGGTCCTACAACCTACAGTGGATAGCCATGAAAGATTCAATTTTATATAAAAAGCATCCATTGTCAGCCCTAGCAGGTGCCCAGAATCAAACAATTACAAGTGATTTTTGGCTAGTTCTAAATTTGTCATGTGCTTAAAAACCTTTGGTAACTGGAAATCACATCATTACTATTAAAATATTCAAATTAGATCCAATTATACATAGGTCCCAGCTTTGGAGAGCACATATGCTGTCTACAGATTGCCCGGGTTTGAACTCCAGATCTGCCAATTAATAGCTCAACTCTGTGTGTGGCTTTTTCCACCCTATACTTCAGTTTCCTCCTCTGTTAATATGCTTCTGTTAATATACTAACAGTATCTTCACAGAACGATTAGAGAGATTACACTGTATGTTATGTGTTTCAAGTGCTTGGAAGAGACCTCAGTAAAGGAAATGCTACTAAAATGTTAGTTATTATTATGTATTTCCTGCCTACTTTAAGAGGACTGCTTAATACACAGATGGGTCCTATCATTGATATTAGCACTCATTACTATAACCAACATAGATCTTAAGTCTTGTTTATTATCACTTAAGCTAGTGCTATTTGGATTGGTAGTATATTATAATGTCTATCATTTTTTAAAAATCAACACTGT
>PVIA01015019.1:0-24408 GCA_004024845.1 Tonatia bakeri | reverse complement strand
GTCTGAGAGATCAGAGGCTTAAAGAAAAGGATAGATTAAAACCTAAAAAGAAAGAAAAGAAAGATCCTAATGCACTCAAGGAAAGCGATGTTCTCCAATACCCTTTCTGCTTATTCTTCCAATATAACACACAGCTGGGCCCACCTTGCCACATCCTGGTTGATATCAACTTTATCAACTTTTCCATTAAGGCTAAACTAGACTTAGTGCAGTCAGTGACGGGTTGTCTCTATGCCAAGTGTATCCCTGGTCTAACTGACTGTGTAGTGGCTGAAATGGAGAAATTGGGGCAGAAGTATTGAGTGGCTCTAAGGATCACCAAAGAGCCAAGATTTGAACAGTTACCATGCACACAACAAAGGAACCCATGCAGATGACCGTTTAGTACAGAGAGTAACTCAGCACAAGTGTTGCATTGCAATCACAGCTGACCGGGACCTCAAGCCAAGAATCGGGAAGATCCCTGGAGTTCGCAACACGTACATTTCCAACCATAGGTACAATATTGAGTGGATGCAGATGATTTGGGAGCCCCTCGGTTCTAATACTTAAAAACAAAGTTCCTCTGCTTTCCTTCCACTAACTTGCTCTGTTCCTGGTTTATGAAGCACGCCACAGAACGGGCTGTTACTGCTCCACTCACCCGTTTGCTCTGTGATGAGCTAAGTATGGTTAAATGCACTCACTTTTTCATGTTGTTTTGAAGATGATATTTTGCATCATTTTAATATTTGTTACATCTTATAAATCAAATGACTGCTCAAAAAAAAAAATAACAGTAAGAACTTTGGATTTTTTATTGCCAAAGCACGCCTTATAGCACAATACACGTCTCTTTCACAGGCAGTAGGTATTTTGGAGCAATATTTTGAGAGGAGCTTTGGATTTTAGAAGTAAAGTTGTTTTGGGGAAAAGGTTATAAAATTCTAATCACAACTTTGGAAGTATCTCTATTTTTAGACAAGAACAGATATAAACTAGGCAGGTGAAAATGGTAAGACAGAGACTTCAAAGTTAAGATGACTGTCTTCATTGACTTAGTCATTGAACACACATTTATGAAGTGCCTGCTACTAGATGGTAGGCTGTAGCCACTGAGGTTCCAGGGGCCAACAGGACAGGTGTGGTTCCTACCTTCCTGGAGCTTACAGTTTCATAGAGCAGACAGACACTAGGCTAATGAACAAATACACAACAGCAAGTTGTGATTAGCTCTCTGGTAAAAGATAAGATGGTACTGTGAGAGTAACAAACAGGGAGTCTAATTCAGTTTGGGGAGTAGCCACAGAAGATCCTCCTGAGGAAGTGACTTCGAGCTGAGACCTTAAGGATGAGTCAGATTTGTCTGATGAAGAAGGTAGGAAGAAGGGCAGGATAAGCTTTCTAGACAGAGACCTGAAACATATGCTTTAAAAGTAAAAAACAAAAATAGAACCCATAACACCCCTTCCCAGTTCCCTCTATATAATTTATTTTTCACTTTCAGATCTCAATTGATGTTAATTAATTATATTAAATGTATTGGGGAAAACATTGGTTAATAACAAATAAGTTTCAGGAGTACAACTTTATAATACAACATATGTATACTGTATTGTGTGCTCACCATTGGAAGGGTAGTCTCCTTCCTTCACTTTGTATTTGACTGCTTTCATCCTCTTCCTTCTCCCCCTATCCTTGTTAATTTAATAAAAATGTTATTTTTGTCACCTACACTCCCCCAATCCTACCCTAGCCTTTCTTTAGAGGCTCCGCAGCCACGCATTTAAAATTGCAAGAAGGCTATGTCTATACATATGGATCTACCTTATATGCATTTTTTTTTTGTAAAACAAGGATCATAATTTCAGTTATCTCATACTATAATGGTGAGAGTAGATGAATACAAATCATTTAGAACAGTGTGGCATATGTTAAGGACAGAATAAATGTGAACTTACTATTTCAGTGTGTATGTGTACTATAATTTATTTACTGACTTTCCAATTGATAGGCCATTATGTCGTGCCCATTCTTTTGCTATTACAAACCATTTTGCATCTCTAAGGTTTGGTTGAGCAGGATGACAGTACCATACTTGATTTCCTTGGTTTGAGCCTACAGTTATAGACAAGACTTTGTACTCTGATTATCCTAAGATTTACCTCTCAGAGCAGATTTAGCCAGCTGCCTTGAACTTAGTTTGTTACCCACGGCTCTGCTCAGAAACTTCCAAACATTGTCCTGTGAGTTCCGAGAACTGTTCCCTTTCACACCCATGCGCTCCCGTACACAGCTGTGCTTCTTAAACCACTGCCAAGTTTTCTCTCCCAGTTCACTCTGCTAAACTTCTCCCTTTATTAATTTTCCTTACCTGATCTCTGCACTAGTCGTTACAATGCCTGGGTTAAAGTTTTAGTTCAATACTAATTCATTAGCTGTGTGACTTTGGACAAATCACTGACCCTTGGTGTACTGAGTGAGGTTCACTGGGCAAAACAAATATAGAACTGTAAATAGTGGATTGAGAGACTCTATCCTCTCCTGTGTCTACTCAGTGGTTTGTACTACTCAGGTCCTGCCATTTCTTCCTTCAGCCATTTGCCTCCCTGGGGGAGAAAAAGTATACAGTAATTCCCACCTGTAAATAGACCTGTGCACTTCAAATCTGTGTTGTTCAGAGACTTCCGGCCAAGATGGAGGCTGGGGAGACACACTGTGCCTCCTCACACAACCACAATTGGGACAACGAAAATTTAGAAACAAACAACCAGTACTGACAAAATTGAACTGTACAGAAGTCCAACAACCAAGGCATTAAAGTAGACACATTCATCCAGACTGGTAGGAGGGGTGGAGTCGGGTCACCAGGCAGAGAGGGGTCCCAGCAAAAAAACCCCCAAAAAACCTGTGTTATTCAGGGTCAACTGTATTGTTACTATTTAAAAAATTTTTGGAAAAGGGCATATATACATCCACAGGAAAAACTTACACAGTGCTGTTACAACCCAAGTTACTCTGAGGAAGGTAGTAACTTGGGGGTAGTGACTAAAGTCACTTTGGCAAGTTGAGAATGTTCTCTCTTTTTTTTTTTTAAGAGGGGAAAGGGAGGGAAACATCAATCGGTTGCCTCTGGCTTGTCCGCAACTGGGGACCTGGCCCACAATCCCGGCATGTGCTTTGCCTGAGAATCCCACCAGGAAATGCAAACAAGCTGGCACTCAACCCACTGAACCACACCAGCCAGGGTGGGAATGTTCTGCTTGATCTGTTTGGTTGTTACATGAATATGTTGAGTTTATGAAAGTTCATCTTGCTGTTCAAGTTACATTTTCACCTTTTGTGTGTATGTACTTCAGTAAAAAGAAAAAAACTTAAAATGTACAAAAGAGCATATAAAAAAAGTTTCCCTATCACTTCTGATCCCAACTCCCAGTTCCCCTCTTGGAAGACAACCACTGTTACCTTTCTTTTGTGTCCTCCCGAAGCTTTCGTATATATAAATAAATTTACAAATGCATTTTTTCCTTTATACATATGACAGCATATTACACACAGTATTTGAGTCTTTTTTTTCCTCAGGGATCATTCCAAATTCTAACACGTGCAAGTTGCCCCAGTGCACAGCCCAGTGCCTGACAAACAAATGTACTTGTTAAATAAGTAGTGTCTCCCGCAGGAGCGCTTGCGTGTGACACAGACTGTAACTTCTGTGAGGGTATGAGGTCAACCCAGAGCCAGGCTCATTGGCGCCCAGACTAACACAACGGCCGAGCGCCAGGGGTGTCTTCTGGAACGGCGGGCGAGCGCTGCAGTTCCCGTGGCTGCCCGGCGGAAAGGGGCCAGGTCGGAGGCTGCGTCTACAGTTCCGGAAGAAGCATTTCTTCAGCTGTTTGAAGACCTCGGTTGGGTCTCTCCCAGGCTCTCCAGGGCTCGGCCCTTCATATTGTTCATTTTTTATCTGGGACGGTGCAGCAACAGAGGAGCGCTGTGCCTTCCCTGTGGCTCCGAACGGGCCCAGGCCACACTGTAAGGCCCCGCTCCGGCACCGCCGTGGGGAGTCAGGGGCTGGCAGAAATTGCGGCGTTCTGGACGCAGTTTCTAAGTGCGAGGCTGCCGTGGCGGGAGAGCTAGAGTCACGTACGCCGGCCAAGAAGTCCGGGACGACGCGGCGGAGCGAGAGCTGGGCGGGGCTGACCGGCTTCAGGTCTGCCCCCGACGGGGACAGGTGCGGACGACTGGTCCCTCGATTGCAGCAGCACGGCGACGTGCCCCGCCACAGCCCGTTTCTGAAAGACTGGACTCTTCCCTCCGCGGAGCTCCGCCGCACGAAAACGCACACTCCAGCTCGCTCTTCCTCACCCGCCCTGCGGGCTTCAGCCCGGGCGGCTGCTCTCTGCCGCCCCCTCCCGGCTGCGTCCCCGCCCCGCCGCCCCAGCTCGCGGCCCGCCCCCGAGCGACAGAGACGCAGTTTCTCAATGGACCCGCGGGGAGCTCGGGCGGCCGCGAGGTCCTGCCGCCTCCCGGTCCCTCTCGGTGGCCTGCGCGGCTTCTGAGGAGCTGCGCTGCGGCGGCCGCGGCGGCCAGACCGGCAGCCGGAGGACCCGTCGCGCTCGGTGGCTGAGCTCGCCACCGCCGAGGCCTCGAACGTTCTTCATTTACTCTCTGGGGGAACCTTCACTCTCGGCTCCTGCCTGCCGTCGTCCGGGAGAGGAGTGGGAGTGAGCGACGGAGCGGAGAAAACGCGCGAGGGTTTCCGCCCAGAAGACGGCGACGCCCGGGCGCCTTCGGGCGAGGAACGGCGGCGCGGGACCAGCATGCGCGGGCGGGCCCGGGACTGCTGAGCCGGCGTCGCGCTCCCAGTGGGCCGCGTCCCCGGCGGCTGCGGGATGGAGCCGGCGACCGCGCCCCAGGCCGACATGGCGCCGGAGCTGACCCCGGAGGAGGAGCAGGTAAGCGGCCCGCGGGGGCGTGCCGGGCCCCGGGGCTCGCGCGCCTCAGCCCGCGGGGCGGCCGCGGCGGCCGCGCCCCTGCCGTCCTTCCCGCAGGCCGCTCCCGGGGCCCGAGTCTGCGCAGCCCCTGCCTCCGGCCTCGCCTCCGGCCTCGCCTCCTGCGACCAGTTTTCCTTCCTTCCGTGCGAGTCTGTGGTTTCAGGGCAGGAAACACCCGGCGGGCGGGCGGGCTCCCGCGGGGCCTCCAGCGCTCTCGAGGATGCGCTGGGTCTCCCGACGGGGGCGCGGGCGCCCCGAAAGGCGCAGGCCTTCCCCTGCCCCCGAAGCCCCGGTCTGGGCCGCCCTGGGCCGCGGGCCCGACTCCGTGGCGTCCCGGCTCCATCTTCCCGGAGCTGCGTGTGCGCTCCATTGTCCGTTAACTCTCGGGGCCGTCATTTCCCCGAAGGAAGTGGTTTGCGGTGGCATTTGGAGGGCTTTGGGGTGGGAGAGGCCAGGCCTGCTGACTCCCTCTCGCACATTTTTGCGGAGCAGACAGGGACCACACCTTCTGAGGAAGATGGGACCCCTACCGGCTTTTCCCTGCCTTTCTTGGCGCTGCCCATACCCGGCCTTACGGCCATGAGTTTGATTCCATGTGTTAATAGAAATCTGAAATAAGATGGTCACCCACTTCAGACTCTCCAAACCTTTGTTTCCAGGAACCGTACTTGATAGTGCAGTGTCCAGTGTGGAGACAGTCTGGTTTTACAAAGTAATATTGGTTAATGGGCTGAAGACCTGATTTTTTAAAAGCCCCTTTCTCCTCATTTGTGGAGATCACTTTTCATGTTTGCCCTCAAACTGCAGTCTTGCCGTTTGATGCCTTGAGATAGAATCAGCACGGGGGAAATGCTGCTGTGCTGTACAAGCCATGGCAACATTCTGGCAACTGAAACAGCGTTAATAAAATGCCGGTCGGGGCCTAGTACAAGCAGGTGGCCAAGGAACCCACCCTGCCAAAATTAAAGAAATACTGTAGTACTAAGGTGTGATGTGTTAGGGTGATTCTAAGAAGTGATCTTACTCCTCTTTTGGAGGGTTAGATTTGAAGTTTCTATGTTTCTGAGACTTAAGGAGATCAATATTCCACTATGAAAATGGCATTAGGTTGCAAGTATTAGGAAAGCAAATATTGATAGTATTGATAAAAGTATAGAGAAAGTGTGTTTAGTAAAAATCTTTTACATCAAATGAACGTGATGGGTATTAAAAGAACTGGATGGAAACAAAATCAAGGAGTTACGTGTTTTTTTAAAATAACCATCTGTTTTTCTACAAAATACCAAGTTCTCTACTGACATTTCAAGAATGTTGAAACACAAACATAAAAGCTGCATATTTTCAAGTACAGTTCCAGTTATTGTAAAGCTTGATGAAATTTCATATTTTACTTTAATATCATGTATGAATATTCTTAACTGTTAAGATTTCTTTAAAATATTTAAATTAAGTAGCAAATGCATGTTAGTCTTATCAAAGTAGTCATCATGGGAAATGACACATTCATTCCGTAATGCTAGCCCTTTGCCAAAACCAGTTTTACAACTCATTTTGGAGTTGATTTTAAAGCTGTGACAGAACCTTTGTAGAAGTATCTTCAGTGTTGGAAAAATCTTGTATTTTTGAGAGTCAATTTGATTTTTGGAAATAGCAAAAAAATCCTTTGGAACCTGATATCAAAAGTAAAATAGGGGATCAACTGAGTTAAGGCAAAATTGAAATGCATTTAGGTCCTTTTTTGGGGTGTGGGAAATTGCCTTACAGATGCTTCTGGAGCACACCCCTCCTGAGTGGTACCTGTCTCCCATACAGTATTGTGAATCAGAAACCTGGAAGTTCTCTTGAACACTGCTCTCTCTCAGCCCCTGTGTATTATATGGATGCATCGTCAGATTTTCCTGAATACCTCTTAAATTGTTATTCTTCCACCACTACCTTCATCACCCTACTCCCCAACTGTCATATCCTCATAGAACTTGTTTCCTGCTTGACACATCTGCTTTCCTTAGCTCTTATCCCTGAAGTCAAAGGCAAACTGCAGATCTGATTGCATCTTCCCTTCAGCCTTCCTTCTCCCAAAATAAGCATTCATAAAACCCTTCAGTGGCCTTTTCACTGCTCTTGGATCATCACAACTCTGAATGTGTCCTGCAAAGCCTCAGCCATTGAGTGGCCTAGAGCCCTTGCTAATGCTCAAACTTCCTCTTTGCCTCAGGCACACAGGCCTTTTGATCTGCCTCTTGCCAGGTGCTACAAGGTCTGTGTACAAACTGCTTTTGTGTGTCTGGAAATACTCTCCACTGCTAACTCCCTCTTTATCCTTCAGTTCTCAGCTTTCACTTTCTCTGGAAGGCCTTCCTTGACATCACCAGTTAGGTTAGATCTCTGTTATTGGCTCTCAGAGTACCATGTACTGTCCTTTATATCACATATAACAAGTTTACACTCCCCTCGATTTCATGACCAGAAGCTCCATAAGGACTGGAATTGTGTCCACTTTTGTTCCCGGTCATATGCTTATTGCCTAGCATAATGTCTGGCACTTAATGGACATTCAGGAAATACTTGTGGAATGAATAAAAGTAATTCTGCATGTGGTTTGTACACAGACAGTATCATCTACTTTTAGAATGGCTTATAAAAATAAGGACATCGTTCATTTTGATATGTATTGAAGGTCATCATTATTATTATTTTTTAAGTATTTTATTTATTACTTCTAGAGAGAGGGGAGGGGAGTGAGAAAGAGAGGGAGGGAAACATCAGTGTGATTGAGTCTTGCTTGCCCTCAACTGGGGACCTGGCTGGCAACCCAGGCATGTGCCCTGACTGGGAATTGAACCAGTGACTTCTCGATTCTCAGGCCAGCACACAATCCGCTGAGCCATGCCAGCCAGGGCGAAGGTCATCATTATTACTTCATAGTCTCATTATTTGTGACTTTGATGTTTCTTGCCTTTACTTTTTCAGGTCTCAATTATAAATCTTACAGTTGAGTTACAGGAAAAATTATGCTCTGCCTTTGAGGAGCTTGCATAAACAACAGCAGAGGAACAGTAGTAACTGTTTGCTGAGCTCCTGCTTTGAGTAAGGCTCTGTGCTGGGCATTTCACATACAGGTAATCCTCATAAGATTGGAGCTGTTACCTCATTTTGCAAATGAGAAAACTCAGACTGAGAGAAGAAAATTGCCCAGGTCACATAGCTAACAAGTGATGGAGCCGTGATTTCCACCCAAGTCTAAGTTATTCCGCCTCCACTGCAAATGCTGCCTCTATTATATACTATATAACTTCTCATGAAGCAGTTAGCCATTTACTTAGATGCCTGTGTGGGTATGTGATAACTATATTGTATACTATATAACTTCTCATGAAGCAGTTAGCCATTTACTTAGATGCCTGTGTGGGTATGTGATAACTGTATTGTATACTATATAACTTCTCATGAAGCAGTTAGCCATTTACTTAGATGCCTGTGTGGGTATGTGATAACTATATTGTGTACTATATAACTTCTCATGAAGCAGTTAGCCATTTACTTAGATGCCTGTGTGGGTATGTGATAACTAATTTTATGGGTTTTAATATTGATACATGTGTTTCATTCTGATGATGCTTCTTAAAATACAGTTTAACAAAGGCAGGCAGAGGAAAAAATGTGGAAACCTTTAGTGAGACCTATATATTGCCAGCAGAAACATCATACAGTTTGTACAAGAAGTTGTGATGAAATTTCTCTTGAAGAAAATTTTGTTCCTTAAGATAGGGTTGGCAGCTCTCCTTTTTGAGGTGTAGTCAATAAGAATTGTAGTTTTAAAAAATTATTTATTTATTTTTGGTAGTATATATAAAAGGTTTATTTTTTTCCAATTACAGTTCATATTATTATATTAGTTTCAGGCATACAACACAAAGATTAGACATTTACATAACTTACTAAGTGATCCCTCCCATAAGTCTAGTATCCACCTGGCCCCATATATAGTTAGTACAATATTATTGACTATATTCTCTATGCTGTACTTTACGTTCCCGTGACTTTTGTCTTTAAATATTTTATTTATTTATTTTTAGAGACGGGGAAGGGAAGGAGAAACAGGGAGAGAAACGCCAATATGTGGTTGCCTCCTGTGCGACCCCCGTAGGGGCTTTGCCTGCAGCCCAGGCATGTGCCTTAACTGGGAACCGACCAGTGACCTTTTGGTTCATAGGCCCATGCTCAATCCCCTGAGCTACACTAGGCAGGGCAGCTTTTTTTTTTTTTTAAGTGAGGCATTATTTTACGTCTTATTCAATTTATTGGGTTGATACTGGTTAACAAATTATGTAAGGTTTCAGGTACACAATTCCACAACAGGTCATCTTCCCTGTGACGATTTTGTAACTGCAATTTTGTAGCTTTTTTACCCATCTTGCCAGTTCCCCTCTTCTATAGCAAATATCAGTCTTTCTCTGTATGTATGAGTCTATTTCTTTTTTTTTAAGATTTTTAATTTACTTTTTATTTTTAGAGAGAGGGGAAGGGAGGGAGAAAGAGATGGAGAGAAACATCAATGTGTGGTTGCCTCTCATGAGCCTTCTACTGGGGACCTGGCCAGCATCCTAGTCATCTGCCCTGACTGGGAATCGAACCTGCAGCCTTTTGGTTCGCAGGCCTGCACTCAGTCCACTCAGCCACACCAGCCAGGGCATGTTTTGTTTTTTGTATTCCACATACAAGTGAAATCATGTGGTATTTTTCCTTCCCAGTTTGACTTATTTCACTCAGCATAATGTCCTCTAGGTCCATCCATGTTATGCAAATAGTAAGATTACATTCTTTTTTATGGCTGAGTAATATCCTATTGTATACATATGTATCACCTCTTTATCCACTCCTCTGTAAATGAACACTTAGGTTGCTTCCATATCCTTGCTATTGTAAACAATGCTGCATTGAACATAGGGATGCATATGTCTTTTTGAATTAGTGTTAGATTTCTTCGGATACTCTGTGGAATTGCTGGGTCATTATATAGTTCTATTTTTAATTTTTTGAGGAACCTCCATACTGTTTTCCACAGTAGCTACATCAATTTACCACCAAGAGTGCAAAATGCAATTTTTTATATCTTCTTTTTCTTTAGTATAGGAGAAATAACTATTCTTGGAGCCAAATATGAAGAATATTCTCTCTCTAAACTATAAAAACCTAGGTATTTTTGTGTCAGGAATACATCCTTTTTGATGTCTTTTATTTATTTTTGTAAATATATTTTGTTGATTATGCTATTACAGTTGTCCCATTTTTTTCTTCCCTTTATTTCCCTCCACACTGCACCCTCCCCACCAGCATTCTCCCCCTTAGTTCATGTCTATGGGTCGTACATATAAATTCTTTGGCTTCCCCATTTCCAACACTATTCTTAACTTCTCCCTGTCTATTTTGTACCTACCATTTATGCTTCTTATTCCCTGTACCTTTTCCCCCATTCTCTCCCCACTGATAACCCTCCATGTGATCTCCATTTCTGTGATTCTGTTCCTGTTCTAGTTGTTTGCTTAGTTTCTTTTGTTTTTCTTTTCTTTCTTTCTTTCTTTTTTTTGGTTCATTTGTTGATAGTTGTGAGTTTGTTGTCATTTTAGTGTTCATATTTTTGATCATCTTCTTTTTCTTAGATAAGTCCCTTTAACATTTCATATAATAAGGAGTTGGTGATGGTGAACTCCTTTAACTTGACCTTATCTGAGAAGCACTTTATCTGCCCTTCCATTCTAAATGAAAGCTTTGCTGGATTGAGTAATCTTGAAGGTAGGTCCTTGCCTTTCATGGCTTCAAATACTTCTTTCCAGCCCCTTCTTGCCTGCAAGTTTAGAGAAATCAGCTGAAATCAGCTGCTAGTCTTATGGGAACTCCTTGTTAGGTAACTGTCTCCTTTTCTCTTACTGCTTTTAAGATTCTCTCCTTATGTTTAATTTTGGGTAATGTAATGATGATGTGCCTTGGTGTGTGTTTCCTTGGGTCCAACTTCTTTGGGACTCTGAGCTTCCTGGACTTCTTGGAAGTCCATTTCCTTTGCCAGACTGGGGAAGTTCTCCTTCATTATGATTTCTTCCTTTTTTAAAGGATTATATTTATTTATTTTCAGACAGAGGGTGAAGGAGAAAGAGAGGGAAAGAAACATCAATGTGTGGTCACCTCTCACGCGCCTCTCCAATGGGGACATGGCCTGCTACCCAGGCATGTGTCCTGACTGGGAATCGAACCAGCGACCCTTTGGTTTGCAGGCCAGCACTTAATCCAATGAGCCACACCAGCCAAGGCTCCTTCATCATGTTTTCAAATAAGTTTTCAATTTCTTGCTCTTCCTTTTCTTCTGGCACCCCTATGATTCAGATGTTAGAACATTGTTTAAAGTTGTTCTGGAGGTTCCTAAGCCTCTCCTCATTTAAAAAAAATTTTTTTTTAAGATCTTATTCATTTATTTTTAGGCAGAGGAGAAAAGAGGGAGAAAGAGAGGGAAAGAAACATCAGCGTGTGATTGCCTGTCACTCGCCCTGCACTGGGGACCCGACCTGACCTGCAACCCAGGCATGTGCCCTGACTGGGAATCAATCCAGCGACTCTTGGGTTTGCAGGCCGGTGCTCAATCTATCGAGTGGCACCACCCAGGGCTGAACTCTTGTTTCTTCATTCTGTTGAAGAAACATCAGTTGAATAAACATTGGTTGGATGTTTATTTCTTCCTTATGCTCCAAATCGTTGATTTGAGTCCTTGTTTCCTTCCCTTTACTGATGGTTCTTTATATATTTTACTTTATTTCACTTTGCTTAGCCTTCACTTTTTCCTCTATTTTGTACCATACGCAACCATTTCTGTGAACATCCTGATTAGCAGTGTTTTGAACGCTGCATCTTACAGGTTGACTCTCTCTTCATCACTTAGTTTCTGTTTTTTGAGCTTTGATCTGTTCTTTCACTCGGGCCACATTGCTTTGTCTCGGTGCTCCTGTTACGTTGTAAGGGGCAGAGCCTTAGGTATTCGCTGGGCGCCGCAACCAAGGTCACTTGTTGTGGTGTTGTATGTGGGGGAGGGGTCAGAGTGGGAACAGTGCCACTTGCTCAGCTCTCAGCTGGCTTTCAGTCACTTCCTCTGCTACCCACAAGCAAACCAGGCCCTTCTGGTGCTGATTCCTGGGTGGATACATTCTAGGACCCTGTGGGTCTCTCCAGTGAACTCTCCTGTGAGATTGGGAGTTTCTCCCGCTGCCACAACGCCCACATGTTTTTACAGCCAGAGGTTTGAGGCTTTCTTTCCCTGCACCAGAACCCTGGGTTTTGGGGTCTCTCTGTCTCCCCAGTTGTTCCTCCCAGTTTGTCCACACACAAATGTGGGGCCACCCAGTTGCCACCTTGCCACATGTATTCCCTCCCCTGGCTGCCTGTCTGTGTCACTCCTACCAATCTGGATGACTGTTTCTCCTTTAACTTCTTGGTGGTTGGACTTCCATACAGTTGGATTTTCTAGCAGTTCTGGTGTTTTTTTTGTTTTTAAATTTGTCGTCCTTCTTTTGGTTGAGAGGGGAGGCAAAGTGTATCTACCTATGCCTCCATCTTGGCTGGAAGTCTCCATCAAAAAAGGATTAACTTTTTTGATGTTTAATGTGCTGGCAGAGTTTTAAATTTGTCAGCGTGATGGGTAATTTGTATATATCAGTACTAATCTTTATTCTTACTGTGTTATTATCTTAACTTTACTTTTCCAAAGCATGTACTCACATTTGTAACTTGACCTAAAATTTTATTGAATTTGCTAAATTACGATTAACTTGACCACTAAGGATAGCTAAAAGTATTTTATGTCATATGCCTATGTTCTTATGTTCTATGTCTGTGTAACCTACAGAAAATTAAGTGAGGTTCCTTAGGTTACATGTATTTGGGCATAAGTTTTGAGTAGAACTCTCTCTTTTTAATAAGCCATAGAACAAAAACTCTTAACTAGGATTCTGAGGATATTTGAATTCAGTAGTTACAGCCTTTTAGGATCTTTTGGTTTGGCATGGATTTCCCAAGTAGTGATTGGTAGGATAGAATAAACTTTCTAAAGTACTTAGGCTTTTATTCATATTATCATTTTAGGCAAAAGATGGTTTTAATAACTCATATAGTGCTTCTCTTACATTAAAAAAATTCATGAGTTCTTTGAAGTTGCTGTAACAAATAATCTAATATTTATTTTCAGAGCATCTAAAGAAAATTCCTGCTTTACAGTTTATATCGTTTGGAGCTTACAGCATTGTGGAAGGCGTAACAAACGAGTGCATGGAGAGCGCGTGTCCTGGCGCTTCCATAGTACACCCGTAGTGAAGTCAGCCACTTTCGTGATGCTGTCTTGGAATAGTGAAAGATTTTAGAGCTAAGTTAGCTTAAAACAATTCCAAGGGGGAAAAATATTCATATTTCCCTGGGGACCATCATTTAGCATGGATTTTTATGAATACCAGAAACTTGCAACTTTATAGTGTAGTTTTCAAAAATCTATCCTAATTCTGTGCTCTGGTTTGTGATCTTAGAATCTTCCAAAGCTAAAAATTTAACTGCCTTGCAGTAGAGTTAAGAGATTTTTGACATTTTTTCCAAGGCCAGGGGTTTTGTCCTGGTTCTCGTGGCCAAGAACTTCTCTTTTCCCACAGCCTCGCATGTCCTGTGCTAAATGTCAGCTGTCTTTCCGGAAGTAGCCGTATGTCAAGAACGACGTGATTTATAATGTTAAGTTGAAGTCTTCCAGAGAGGCAAAGGAGAGGAGAGAGGGGTGAAGAATTCTCATTGTTTTTATTATTGCCAGTTACTAATGATATTGTAATTGGCAATGGGGTAAAAATCTTATTTGGATGTAAGAATTTTACTTTTAAAATACCTGAGCATATCAAGGGTCTTGGACTTTAGTTTTGTGAATGGTAAAGAACCTGGAGGTTTTCTCGCAGAAACCTGAACTTAAATACTTATTAATGAATTGAAAAGTAAGACAGGCCCTGCTTTAGAACAGAGCCAAACTGTTTTACAGAGGTAACAGTTAAAACTCATTGTAGGCTAGTATTTTTGAGTCTTTCATTTGCTGACTTGTATACCTTTATTGTATTGGAAAAAAACAGTAATGTTGGGATACTTCAAGTTCGTTTTCTAAATATTAAGTCCCATTTTTATAGCAGAATGGCTGGTTTGCTGCAGTGTCAAAATTAGACATCACACCCCCTAAGTCTGATTATTTGTTCAGATATGAAAACCCTCCAGTGTAGTTTCAGCCACTTCACACTTGTTTTGTCATCTGCCTTGATGTCTCGGACAACTGGGGGTACTTTCTTTTTCCAAACCAATCAATATCACATTCCTCATTACACACCTCCAACTCAAGAGATCCTTGGTTGCTCTTTCTGGCACTGGAATAGTCTTCTCCTGCAGTAGGGGCAGATGTTCCTAGAACAGGTAGTTTAGCCTGTACTCTTCCGTGCTGGAGGGCCTGTGCCTACTAGAATGAGTATTTTAATATTTGATTTTGAAAGACGCTTGAGAACCTAACTGAGATGGCATGGGGATGGTAACAGTTATAATAGTTCTTACATTTAAAAAATGTATATATTTTTAATTTATTTATTTTTAGAGAGAGGGGAAGGGAGGGAGAAAGAGAGGGAAGGAAACATTGATGTGTGAGAAAAGCATTGATTGGTTGCTTCTCCCACACTCCCCAACCAGGGATCAAATCCACAATCCAGGCATGTGCCCTGACTGAAATCAAACTGGTGACCTTTGGCTTTGCAGGATGACGTCCACCAACTGAGCCACACCAGTCAGGGCTCAGTTCCCACATTTTAGTTAAAGATGGGTCTTTAGTTGACACATTTAGTATTCAAATAGGTGCCCTCAGATACTGATTTCAGTGATTGACTTCATACACTGAAAAACTCTAGTCTAAAACTTAATTGTTTTGCAGCATAACCATCACGGAGGACAAAAGAAGTCATTTACACAGCCTTTGTGAGGGTTCTCAGAAATGGGGCAGTTTATGTGACAGCAGAACAGCACTGTGCCCTGCCATGGAGTGGTAAAAGTGGGAAGTGTCACTTTTGTCTTCCCCTCCAAATGTTTCTGAGTGTTGCTGCTGTGAAGTGTCTTTGTTCCTCCAGTGAGTGAGGTGATTATTATTATTTTTTTAAAATTTTTAAAGATTTTATTTATTTATTTTTAGACAGAGGGGAAGGGATGGAGAGAAGCATCAATGTGTGGTTGCCTCTCATGGTCCCCCACTGGGGACCTGGCCCAAAACCCAGGCATGTGCCCTGACTGGGAACCAACAACCCTTTGGTTCGAAGGCCTGCACTCAGTCCACTGAGTTACACCAGCCAGGGCCTTGAGGTGATCATTATGTATTAATCTCTTTTCCTTTTCAGTTTAATGTGGACTGAAAATTAAGGTTTTACAGATCATAAACAGAAAGACAATTTGTTCATTCATTAGGCAATCATTTATTGTCTGTTGCTGTCTGCCAGGTCCTTCTTAAGCATGGATTGGGGGTTCTGTCCTTGAGGAATTCCCTTCTAGTTCTCTCTAAACAGTTCTTGAATTGTAGGGTACCCAGCAGGGAGGAGAACTTTTTATGCATATGCACAGTGAAGACAGGAACTTGATCTTCTCTGCATCTTTAGTGTACATTGTGAAACTTCAAAATATGTTTGCTAAAGAATAAATGAAACTGCGTTGAAATTATTTATTCCTCACTCAACCCATGAAGTGGGTATTGTTTTGTTTAGGATGGTTGGTTATCTTTATGATACAGGGATGATGTTCAGAGGCTTTCAGTAATTTGCCAAGGAATGCAGCACTGGGATTCAAAATCTTCTGATTAAATGCAGCGTTCTCTCTAGTGAGCTTCATCTGTCTTAACCGTGGGTTTCTGGATATGACATACCTGTATACATACACAGTCAAACCTTGGTTCTCGAGTGTCTTGGTTCTTGAATGGTTAGTTCTGTTCCCTACCAAGTTGTTAACGGAAAAATGACTTGCTTGTCTAGCAAAACTTCAGGTCTCTTCTCTACCTGACAACACTTTCATGCTGATACCTGTATGACCAGTCACATGTCTCTCAGGCGACAAAGGAGATTGTTTTTGAACAAATTGTTTCTCAAACATTTTTCCAAAACAAATTAAGTTCGAGAACTAAGGCTCTACTATAAACCAGGAACAGCTCTCTCTTGGCGTTTGTGAGTTGAACATTTCTGGCTTTAGCCATTCACAAGTTTCTCTACAGTGATAAGGCTCCATTGTTCCTCGTTGCATATTGTATATTTATTTATGAAAGAAATTATATGTTTTTTTAATGGGGTTAGTGAACTTGAGGGTTCATATACCTCTTTGGCTGTACCTCTCAAATATCATAGGCTTGCTCTTTGTCTTTATAAAACCAGTCTTTAGTTTTCTGTTGGTGGAGTTTAATTTTTTAAGTACTATTATCAGCATAATGGGAAGTATATATAACTAGGATGAAGCTATAGCTTTTTTCATTTTTTTTCATGATACCTTCACTTTGCCCATGTTTTTGTCTGTACTTGAACTATATTTTGTTTCTCAACTCTTGCCATGTATGAAAGTTGAGGAAGAAAACATTTACAAAAACAAGGTGTTTTTCTCCTATTTATCTACTTCCACGGTTTTCTTTCTTTTTTTAATTCTTTTTTTATTTTATTGATTATGCTATTACAGTTGTCCCATTTTTTCATCACTCCCCTCCACCCTGCCCACCCCCTCCCACACACATTCCCCCCCTTTAGTTCATGTCCATGTGTCATAAGTTTAGTGTCTACATTTCCCATACTATTCTTGCCCTCTCCCTGTCTATTTTCTACCTACCATCTATGCTACTTACTCTCCATACCTTCTCCCCCTCTCTCCTCCTCCCACTCCCCTGTTCCTAACTCTCCATGTGATCTCCATTTCTGTGGCTCTGTTCCTGTTCTAGTTGTTTGCTTCGTTTGCTTTTGTTTTAGGTGTGGTTGTTAATAATTGTGACTTTGCTGTCATTTTACTATATATGCTTTTTATCTTTTTCCTAGATAAGTCCCTTTAACATTTCATATAATAAGGGCTTGGTGATGATGAACTCCTTTAAATTGGCCTTATCTGAGAAGCACTTTATCTCCCCTTCCATTCTAAGTGAAAGCTTTGCTGGATAGAGCAATCTTGGATGTAGGTCCTTGCATTTCAGGACTTGGAATACTTCTTTCCAGCCCCTTCTTGCCTGCAAGGTCTCTTTTGAGAAATCAGCTGACAGTCAGACGGGAACTCCTTTGTAGGTGACTGTCCCCTTATCTCTTGCTGCTTCTAGAATTCTCTCCTTCATTTTTACCTTGGCTAATGTAATTATGATGTACCTTGGTGTGTTCCTCCTTGGGGCCAACTTCTTTGGGACTCTCTGAGCTTTCTGGACTTCCTGGAAGTCTATTTCTCTTGCCAGATTGGGGCAGTTCTCCTTTATTATTTGTTCAAATAACTTTTCCACTTGTTGTTTTTCCTCTTCCCCTTCTGGTACCCCTATAATTCGGATGTTGGAACATTTAAAATTGTCCTGGAGGTTCCTAAGCCTCTCCTCATTTTTTTGAATTCTTGTTTCTTCATTCTTTTCTGTTTGGTTTTCCTTTCTTCCTTCTGGTCCACTCCATTGATTTGACTCCCAGTTTCATTCCCATTACTATTGGTTCCCTGTGCATTTTCCTTCATTTCTTTTATTGTAGCCTGCATTTGTTCGTCTAATTTATGACCAAAGTCAACCAATTCTGTGAGCATCCTGATCACCAGTGCTTTGAACTGTGCATCTGATAGGTTGGCTGTCTCTCGATCACTTAAAAAAAATTGGTTCTGGGGCTTTTAATTCTGTTTGAGCCATCTTTTTTATTTTTTATTTTCCTTTGGTCTGGTTGCAGGTGTTACGTATGGGCGGCGGAGCCTTAGGTGTTCACCAGGGCGGGGCACCCCAGTCGCTGGGTTGTGACGTTGTATGTGGGGGCGGGGTCTGAGAGGGAACAATGGCGTCTGCTCCCCTCTCACTAGAACTTTAGTCCCCTTTGCTGCCCCCCACAATCAAACTGGGTCTTTCTGGTGCTGCCTCCCGGGCGGGTGGGCCTGTGCACTTTCTCCGACTCTGTGGGTTTCCCCGAGGAGCCTCCTGTGGGGCTGAGAGAATCTCCCGGCCTCAGCTCCCACAGGTGTTTTCAGTCGGTGCTCTTAGGCTTTGTTTCCTGGCGCTGGGTCCCTGGGTTGTGTGGTCTGTGTCGCTGCCCATTTTCGCTTAGTTTGCGCGTGAATGTGTGGCTGCGGACAGCCAGCTGCCTTGCGCCCCTCACTGGGTCTGCTCGTTGCCTCCCGCGCCCAGGGCCCGCCACCGGTCCGTCAGCTGCCGTCTGCTCTCTGCCAGTCACCGCTTTTTCCTGCTGCGACCCCTGGACCCCTCTCTATAGGCCTCTGACTCCGCCCCTCCTTACCAGTCTGGATGAATGGTTGTCAGACTTCCATTCGGTTCATTTCTCTCTGTTCTGGTTGTTTCTTGTTTCTGAATTTTTGTTGTCCTTAGTTTTGGTTGCGCGAGGAGTCACAGTGCGACTACCTATGCCTCCATCTTGGCCAGAAGTCCACATTTTTCTTTCTTATATTCATAAAGGAAGAAAAAGAGTTACTGACAGAAAGGCCTGAAACCTTCTTTAATACATGATATAATACGTGAGCACAAGAAAACAGTTTTATTTGGGAATAGCTGTTTGTCTTACTGAGGCTTTAGCTCTTCCACATCTGGAAAACCTGAGTGAAGTGAAAAAGGTATTTCTGGCGAGGTAAGAGACCTGAAAGTGATATAGCTAGCAATGTTTAAATATACAGGCTTTTCTAATATACTTTTGTTTTCAAAAATCCTTTTGTAAAAGTTTTAGGAAAACCATTTGACTTTTTTTTTTTAAGATTTTATTTATTTATTTCTAGAGAGAGGGTAAGGGAGGGAGAAAAAGGGGGAGAGAAACATGGCTGTGTGAAAGATACCTTGATTGGTTACCTCTCACACACTGCCAACTGGGACCTGGCCTGCAATCCAGGCCTGTGCCCTGAGTGGTAATTGAACCAGTGACCTTTTGATTCGCAGGCCAGCACTCAATCAACTGAGCCACACCAGCTAGGGCCTATTTGACATATCTTAAACTGAATACCAGTGCACTATTTTGTCTATAGGTAAAACTCAGCATTATTTGGAATTAAATTATAAGAAATGTTTTTATTTTTATTTATTTTAAAGATTTTATTTATTTATTTATTTTTAGACAGAGGGGAAGGGATGGAGAGAATCATCAACGAGTGATTGCCTCTCATGGGCCCCTCACTGGGGACCTGGCCCACACCCAGGCATGTGCCCTGACTGGGAATCAAACTGGCAACCCTTTGGTTCACAGGCTGGACGGAGCTCAATCCCCTGAGCCACACTAGCCAGGGCAAGAGATTTTTTTTTTAATTGAAAACCATTCTTTTTTTTTTAGCCACCCAAACAGTCATTTTCTTCCTTCCTCCCTTCCTCCCTTTCTTTCTCAAGATACCATTTATATATTTTCTGAGAGAGGGGAAGGGAGGGAGAACGAGAGAGAGAGAGAAACATTGATGGGAGATGGAGATATCAGTTCGTTGCCTCTTGCTCATGCCCTGACTGGGGACTGAACCCACAACCCAGATGTGTCCCCTGACCAGGAATTGAACCGGTGACCCATCGCTTTTCTGAATGATGCCCAACCAACTGAGCCACATTGGTTAGGGCAAGAGTCCTTTTCTTCCTTAATTGATATCAACCTATGGAAATGCTAGCTTTGAAGATGGTTTTCTGAGAAAATTAGAAGCAATTGGGAACGTGTTTTGAATGAAACCGCTAGGACCACTTGAACTTGAAAACTAGTCAGAGCCTCTGATTATTGTCATGATGCCCTTATAGTGCTACAAGTATTGGTAAAAAGCCCATATCAAAACTTGTGATGATAATAGTGTCTAAGCACTACCTACCGAGGTGACTAATTAAAAAAAGAAAAGAAAAAGTGTTAGCCTTGATGATGGCTGTGGGGATGTAAAGTAGTGCAGCCACTGTGGAAAACAGTTTGTCAGTTTCTCAAAAGATTAAACATAGAATTTCCATATGACCCAGCAATTGCACTCCTAGATGAAAATCCAAAAGAACTGAGGGCAGGTACTGGAATGGATACTTGTAGGTCCATGTCATAGCAACATTATTCACAGTAGCTGAAAGGTCGCAGCAGCCCAAGAGTCCATGGACAGATGAATAGATAAACGAAATGTGTTGTATATTATTCAAACTTAAAAAGGAATGAAATTTTGCCCTAGCTTATTGGATTGAGCACAGATCTGTGGACCAAAAGGTTTCCAGTTCAATTCCCAGTCAGGGCACATGCCTGGGTTGAGGGCCAGGTCCCCAGTTGTGGGTGTGTGAGAAGCAACTGATCACTGTTTGTCTCACACGTCAATGTTTTTCTCCCTCTCTTTTCTCCCCCCCCTTAAAAATAAGTAAAATATTTTTTAAAAAAAGATTTAAATTTTAATATATGCTACAATATGGATGGTCCTTGAAAACATTATGCTTACTGAAATAAGCCAGACACAGAAAGACAAGTGTATGATTCCACTATACTAGAATAGGCAAATTCACAGAGACAGAAAGTAGAATATGGGGGGCTGTGGGAACATTTGGGAAGAAGTTATTGTTTAATGGGTACAATTTCTGTTGGGGGTGATGAAAAATTTTGGGGTGTAGGTTGTGGTGATGGATGCCCAACATTGTGAGTGTATTTAATATCACTGAATTGTATATTTAAAATTTTTTTAAATGATAAATATTATATATATTTTACCACAGTAAAAATAATAATGGCTAAATATTATTCTAAGCATGTTACAGGTTTTAATTCATTTAGTGAATAGTGCAGCTGGGGAGGAAAGGAAAAGAGAATAGGTGTTATTTCCACTTATAGTTTGATAATGTAATTTTATTGATTTTTAAATATATTTTATTGATTATGCTATTACAGTTTTCCCAATTTTTCTCCCTTTATCCCCCCTACCCTGCACCCCACAACCCTCCAGCATTCCCCCTCCCTTAGTTCATATCCATGGGTTGTACATATAAGTTCTTTGAATTCTCTGTTTCCTATACAATTTTTTACCTCTCCCCATCTATTTTATACCTACCAGTTATGCTTCTTCTTCCTTGTACCTTTCCCTCCATTCCTTCCCTCTCACTCCCCACTGAAAACCCTCCATGTGATGTCTATTTCTCTGATTCTGTTCCTGTTCTAGTTGTTTGCTTAGTTCGATTTTTGGAGGGGTTTTTTTAGGTTCAGTTGTTGATAGTTGTGAGTTTGTTGTCATTTTACTGTTCATATTTTTGATCATCTTCTTTTTCCTAGATAAGTCCTTTTAACATTTCACATAATCAGGGCTTGGTGATGATGAACTCCTTTAACTTGACCTTATCTGGGAAGCACTTTATCTGCCCTTCCATTCTAAATGATAGCTTTGCTGGATAGAGCAATCTTGGATGTAGATCCTTGCCTTTCATGACTTGGAATACTTCTTTGCAGCCCCTTCTTACCTGCAAGGTTTCCTTTGAAAAATCAGCTGATAGCCTTCTGGGAACTCTTTTGTAGGTAACTGTCTCCTTTTCTCTTGTTGCTTTTAAGATTCTCTCCGTATCTTAAATCTTGGGTAACTTAATGATGATGTCCTTTGGTGTGTTCCTCTTTGGGTTCAACTTCTTTGGGACTCTCTGGACTTCCTGAAAGTCTATTTCCTTTGGCAGATTGGGGAAGATTTCCTTCATTATTTTTTCAAATAAGAAGTTTTCAATTTCTTGCTCATGTTCTTCTCCTTCTGGCACCCCTAGAATTTGGATATTGGAATGTTTCAAGTTGTCCCAGAGGTTCCAAAGCTTCTCTTCATTTTGTTGAATTCTTGTTTCTTCATTCTGTTCCAGTTGGATGTTTATTTCTTCCTTTCGTTCCAAGTCATTGATTTGAGTCCTGGTTTCCTTCCTGTCACTGTTGGTTCCCTGAATATTTTGCTTTATTTCACTTTGGGTATCTTTCATTTGTTCTTCCATTTTTCGACCAAGTTCAATGAGTTCTGTGAGCATTTTGATTACCAGGGCTTTGAACTCTCCCTCAGATAGGTTGGCTATCTCTTCATTGCTTAGCTCTCTTTCTGGTTTTGCTCTGTTCTTTCATTTGGGCCCTATTTCTTTGTCTCAGTGCACCTGTCAAGTTATAAGGGGGCGGGGACTTAGGTATTCACCAGGGCAGGACAACCCTGTTTGCTGCACTGTGGTGCAGCCTGTGGGGGAGGGGCCGGAGAGGGAGCAATGCAAGTCATCTGCTCAGTTCTAGACCATTTTCCAACAAACTCCTCTGTGAGACTGGAAGTTTCACACACTGTGGCAACCACCGTAGTCCACAGTCAACTCTGAGTCTCAGTTTTGCCCTCAGCCAGCCCTGCCTGCGCTGTCTACCACCTCTCTGTGGTTTTTCTGAAGTGGCCCCACCGGCACAGCCTCAACGGCTGTTTCCTACTGGTCTGGTTGTTCTGGTTGATTTTTTCTTTGATTCCTTGGTTGTCGGAGTTCCATGCAGTTTGATTTTCTGGCACTTCTGGTTGTTTATTGATTTTGGATTTGTTGTTATCCTCCTTTTGGTTTGCGAGGAAGCTAAGGGTTTCTACCTATGCTTCCATCTTAGCCGGTACTCCATAATTAGGGTTATTATGTGAGGACATTTTTGCTTATCTGTGTTGGAGTATATCACAAAAATTATGCACGGACCTTTTGCTCATCAGTTTTCGTTAATGTTTGTGTATTTAAAGTGTGGCCCAAGACAACTCTTCTTCCAGTGTGGCCCAGAGATGCCAAAAGTGTGGACACCCCTGTTTTATTTTGTTTTTAAGATTTTATTTACTTATTCTTAGGGAGAGGGAAGGGGAGAGGAAGAGAGACAGAGAAACATCAATGTGTGGTTGCCTCTCATGTGCCCCCTGACCAGGGACCTGGCTCTCAACGCGGGCATGTTCCCCAACTGGGAATATAATCCTTGACCCTTTGATTAGCAGGCCAGTGCTCAGTCCACTGAGCTACACTGGCCGGGCCTAGACACCCCTGTTTTAAATAAGAAAATATTTGAGTACTCACTGTGTAGGGTTCTATGCTGAATGTTTTAAGAATTTGATTGTAGTTCCCAAAATACTGTTATCCAGATAGCTCATGTAAGTCCTGTTAATGATTTATCTTTCATAAGCAAATTACACTTAATGTGTCCTCTCTGAAAAGACTTGCTATTTAGTATATTGATTGGTAAAGAAGACCTTAATGAGGGAACCATTGAAAGGTAGAAATTCTTTCTCATTTGAATATGTGCACTTAGGAATTGTATGTCATGTTTTACATATTAGGAAGTGTGAAATACAGAATTTCTTATAGCTAAGGCCTGTACTAGAAATTAGGAAAAAATTTAGAGACATTAAAATATCCTATAGTTTATCTGACTTTTTGAAGGCAAGCATTAGAAAGTAAAACAAATTTTTGGCCTTACTTCGCAGTCTGGCGCTCAGTCCACTGAGCCGTACCAGCCAGGGCTCTTTTGATAATTTAAATATATTTTATTGATTAAGTTATTACAGTTGTCCCACTTTTTTCTCCCCTTTATTCCCCTCTGCCCTGTACTCCCTTTCCCACCATTGTTTCCCTACCTTAGTTCATGTCCATGGATCTTTCATATAAGTTCTTTGGCTTCTCCATTTCCTATACTATTCTTAATCTTTCCCTGAGTTTTGTACCTACCACTTAATGCTTCTTATTCCCTGTACATTTTCCACCATTCTCCTCCCTTTCCCTCCCCACTGAAAACCCTCCATGTGATCTCCATTTCTGTGATTCTGTTCCTGTTCTAGTTGTTTGCTTACTTTGTTTTTGGTTTTATTTATCTTTAGGTTCACTTGTTGATAGTTGTGAGTTTGTTGTCACTTTACTGTTCATATTTTTGATCATCTTCTTTTCCTTAGATAAGTCCCTTTAACGTTTCATATAATAAGGGCTTGGTGATGATGAACTCCTTTAACTTGACCTTATCTGAGAAGCACTTCATCTGCCCTTCCATTCTAAATGAAAGCTTTGCTGGATAGAGTGATCTTGGGTGTAGGTCCTTGCCTTTCATGATTTGGAATACTTCTTTCCAGCCCCTTCTTGTCTGAAGGTTTCCTTTGAAAAATCAGCCTATAATCTTATGGGAACTCCTTTGTAGGTAACAATCTCCCTTTCTCTCTCTCTTTTTTTTAATGTATTTTATTGATTATGCTATTACAATTGTCCCATTTTCCCCTCTTC